>JAUESI010000007.1:2486482-2508815 GCA_032275145.1 Synergus laeviventris | reverse complement strand
TTTCCAAGTCAAATCCAAACATCAAGTAAAAATAGGGAATTTATAACATTTTTTTTTTCAAATTACTTTAAAATCTTGCAACTTTTAAAAGTTTTTTGGAATACTTTAAAATCATTTGAATTGACATTTTTGAAATTTCTTGCAAATCCTTAAATTTTTTTCTTTTAAAAGATTTTTCTGAAGACTTGAAAGAAATTAAATAAGCATTTTAAGTTATCTCTTAATATTTCAATGAAATTCAAGAGATTTAACAGATTTTAAAGAATCTAGAAATACTGTTTATTTTGAAATTACTTGAGAATCTTGAATCTTTAAAAAATTTTTTCAAATACCTTAAAATCACTTAAAATTTCTTGAAATTCTTTAAATTGTCTTGAAATTTTTTCAATCTTGTGAACGCTCTTGAAAATTCTCTGAAGTTTTCTTAAAATCTACGTATTAGAATTATTTAATATCATTTAAAATCCTTCAAAATACTTTACAAAATTTTTCAATTTTTTGAAAATCGTTTAAAATTCTTGAATATTTAAAATCATTTATAGTATTTAACCACAAAATTTGTATTACTTTAAAATCTTGAAACTCCCTAAAGTCTTTTGAAATTCTTTAAAAACTCCTTAAAACCACTTGAAATCTTTTGAAATCGCTTTAAATTCATTACCATTAGTTTTGGCAGCTCTAATCTCGAGTTTCAAGTATAGGCAGCGAATAGAAATCCAACCAATGGGTGAAAAGAGATTGTGGCTTCAAATTTTGGGATTGCGAGAATGTATTTTCTATTTCTGAAAATTAAGTAGATAAGTAATCAAATATTACAAATAATTAATCCAAGAATATAGTTTTTTTATCTTGATGGGGTATTGACCAGTTTTCCCTACTTGGGGTATTCAATAGTGAAAGCGTGATGCGCCTTGTGGGGTCCTTGCTAGTTTTCCAGATCAGGACCTCATTAGAACTACGAAAAACTGTTTATACGAAGTTCATCCAAATTTCTGCACGAATAGAATTGATATGAGTTCAGTGTCAAGAATTATAGCTCAATATATAGTCGAGACATTTTAAAGGACTCCAAGAGAGACTCTAAAAAGTGTGTTTGGAAAATTTAAAGAAGATTTAGGAGACTTAGAAAGCATTTGAAGGATTTAAAAAAATGTCAAGAGTTTTCAAACGCGATTCTGAGAAATTTCAATGGATTTTAAAAAAATTCAAAAGAGTTTAAGGATTTTAAAGATAATTTAAGTGATGTTATAATGATATCTAAGGGACTCTAAATAATATTAATATATTTTGAACAATTTAGCACATTTTAAATGATTTTAAGAAATTGCTAGGAAACCCTAGGGGATTACAAAAATTTGTTTATGGATTTTAAAAGATTTAAAAATTTTTTAAGGATTTTAAAAATGGCTAGTTTTTTCATGTGTTTTGAAAAGTATTACAAAAATTAAATTAAACTGCTGATAAGAATTAAAAAAGAAGGAACAGAAAAAATTGAAAGAACTTCGAAATCACTTTGAAAATATCTTTCAAAACTCTTTAGGTGAAATTTATGATGCTGTATGCATGTTAAATTGTGTGAATTGAAAAGAATAATAATTAAATAGGTTACTCTTTTTAAGACGGTGGAATATCTATTGGAATATGGTAGAGTAAAGCAAGTTGTTTTATTATTGCAGTTCGTCTCGCTTTCCTATATATATATATAGGAGGATTTGAACCCGCAACTGCGTGTTAGCTATACTCGCCTAACACGAACTGCCAACACTCTACCACTATAGCCAAGCTCTTTTCCAATAAGATATTCATGGAATCAGTTAATTTATTTTTTAGCCCACAATACGTAAGCCCATCCATGAAATATTGAGAGTGAGCAGATAAAAAAGAAGATCTCGACAATAAATTTCTCATATCGAAATCTTATTTGAAACTCATCCTTCCAAAGTATCAACTTTAGGAAGACGTAGGTGAGTTACGTGATCGCCTGACAGGTTGACAGACAGACGTTAACGATCCACGATTTCCATCGCGGGATTTCTCGCGCGATGCTGAGGTGACAGGTTCTCTCTCAGAGAGCCAAATCGTTCTGTCTTGTGACGATTCTCGATTGTCGATCTATCTCGTCCCACGAGATCGATCGATCGATCTTTGGTTCGCGGATCAGCTTTGAATTCCGCGAACTTCTTTGCCGGTTTGGTTTGTCACGTCGCCATCGATCCAAGATAGGCTAGTTAAAGCTTCTCACAATCAGCCAAAGGCAAAGACAACAACTCAACGCCATCGAGAAATGATTCTGTTCGTTTCCTTCGTACCCTGCCGCCATTTTTGGTTGTTTCGTTAATTAATCTCGAGTGCCTAGCGTGAAAGCCATTATTTCTTGTCGTCGTCGTCAGGCAGCCTCGAGGTAATTTTCATCAAGAGGAAGAGAGACAGAGGTATTGAATACCTCCAAGCATGGCGGTCGCACAGCCTATATACTGCCTCACGCAAACACTTCTTTCAGTTTGCTCCTTGCTGTAATCCTATATCGCTAATCGTTTTTTGAATATTTCAACTTCCTCACGCTGCCTTTGAAGCAAACCGAGAAAACCTAATTACGTTCGAGCAGGAATCTCGCCTCCTTAAGACGTCTTCGTTTGAATTGATTGGCGAGTTTATCATCAAGGCGTTCCTATGGTACCGAGCTGAAAGGAAGTTTTTACAAGCTTGCTGAATTGGGTCCTCCATTTTTTCAATAACTTATTTGGAAAACAAGTGACTTCCAAAACGTCGGACTTCTTCATCATCATGCGGTATCATCCCTATATATAGCAGAATTTTCTATCTGTTCATAAAAACTAGTACAGAAACTAAGGATACAAGAAATACGAATTATTAGGCCAAAGAAGGATGGCCGGTCTGGTGGATCCTTAGAGACTAAACTCGAACACATCTGAGGCAGAAAGCCGAACCGCTAATATGGCGAAGGAACATGACACGTGTAGTTATACCAGAGCCGAGAGGTAAAAAGGCTCACGAATATAACTCGCTCGAATGCCATAATAATCGTCATTGGCCTCGTGGGTTCGAAAATATCTCTGGAGAAAAAGAAAGACGTCGCTCTTTTCGAGACCAGTTGGCCAATTGGCCCGAGACTCGATCTTTCTCGTTTCTCAAGTCTCAGCTCGTGTCCTCAGGGCGCCTTCGATCATCCAGGATATAAACGCACCACGTGATTACCCGCAATACAAACATCAGTAATGCCCCCGAGACTTGGGGACTATAAAGGCGCGCCGCTCAATTCAGACCCAAACTCTTGCATCCAGGAAGTGCATTGGTCCGAAACGAGCTTTTGCAAAGTCATCGTCGAGTTGGTCTCCCTGCAAAATTAAGAGTTAACGAACTTGGGTGAAGCCGCCGACACTTTTACTTGCACGATTACACCTCGATCGACCTGCGAACGTGGGTTTATTGTGAATCGTAAAGACGATGTAATGATCCAGTCGCGGTTGACAGGTAATTTATTCGCCTGCATCGAGTAGAGCTAACATTATCGAGACGTTCCAGTGTCCCGTTCGAGACTATTCATCCAGCTGAAGAAAATTTTTATTCGTTTTTTATGGGTATGAGAGTGTCGTGGTATTCAATTATAGTAGGTGGGTGTTTCTCAGATTTAAAATACAAATGCAAGAGGCTGTCATGCTTATGTCAAGCCAATTGCATTTTGCGGATTGTCATGTAAATTATGTATAGCCAAACCGGTTTGATAGAATTTCTTTAATATCAAATTGGTTCCGCGAAACATTGTATAACAAACTCTTTTTATGTCAAAATTAGTACATTTTACATTACCATTTTTTGTATAAAAGCTGGGAATTGACCTCAGCACAATGAGGAAAAGTGAGTTGCGGAAGGTGTTGAGGTAAAACCGTATCTTGTAAAGGGTCACTACAATCCGAAGTATGCTATTTACAATAGTTTTTCAATGTCGATAATGCGAAAGGCCTTTCAAATTCTTGCAGCAGGTGATTGCGGACCGTTTTCTGTTTGATGTCGAGAAACCTGTTTTCATTTCCCACGAGAATATCTTGATAATCGTTACGATCATCCCCAAGGGAATGTCAGCGATCGAGGATCGAGTGACCTATTCGAGCAGAATTTCTGCTCACGTAGAAGATCATTTCTTGCAAACTGATATGACCGCTTGATAGAAGGAAAGGGATGAGCAGCTTTTCTTCGCTTGAAGAGTTCAGAATTTCAAAGTAATGAGAGGGTAAAATAATGTTACGTTCTCCGAGGTAGTACATATATTAGTAGCTGCCATAATTCTTTGCAGTAATTATTGTCATATGTATATTTGCAAGGTGGTAATTTCTATGTACTACTTGACTTCCATATATACGCACATATCTAAGAACACAGAAAATAAAGAAACTTATTATATTTAGGATCTAAATTTTCCTATTCATCATCAGTTTGAAATCCAAATAAAAATTCTTAAGAAACAAGCGCCTGTGTAAATTTCTTTAGGCGAGTGTCCCGCTGATAATTCCCCGGAATTAATATAGTTTAGTGGACAACTCTTTAAGTCTTAACATTTGAATATACATTCGAGTTTTTGTCTGGCGCCGGCACGTTTTTTAGTGTCAGGTGAGCAATCGCGATCATGCGAGATTTGCATCTTTGGAGTAAAGGTATTTCATCCTAGCTATGTATTAAAATTACAAGATATAAGGAATGGAAATATTTTGGTATCAAAAATATGTTTGTTTCTAAAGATAGGATGTATTCAACGATCCGCCATTGAAAAGAGGAAGAGGAGGGGACCGGGCGTTTTCTTGTTTAGCCTTATGGCGATCAACAGATGCGTTAAAACGTTAAATGCATTCATCTCTCTCGCTCTTTCTGTTATGGCTCGTTTGGTCAGAAGCCAGTAAATTTTGTATCTGCCATCTTTTTTTAGAGCTGTCTTCTTCTATCCATGGTTTTATGGACTCATCGCCCTGGCCGAACTACCACCGACACTTCGACACCATCGGCTGGAAAGAACTTCAACTTTACACACAGATATATACGCACTCACACATGTGTCTTTTCAGGCCGAAGAAGAGCAGCACACCATTTTCCCCTCCTAATTTAAGAGCGAGGCCGAAAAGCGTACGATAGAGGCCCAGCCCTCTCCACATGGCGTCTCCTAGATCCCACAGAACAACACAAAGAAAAATAATTATCTTGCCTATGTATAGATTATACTCAAAAAAATATGGCTGCCCCTCGGCCTGTCTCATTAAGTTTTAAAATAGTTTTCTCAGCACATGTCTTAAGAAACGTTAACTCGAAATCTTGAAAAAAGATATTATTCATATTATTTTGTAATTGAGTGAGTTCCTTTAATTACGGTTAAAAGGGCGTCTTCAACTATTAGTTACCTACATTTTTTAGACTGTTTTTATTGGTTATTTATTAACAGACAATAAAAGTTTTTAAATGTTGTGTTTGATAAATAAAACAAACCAAAGAATATTATTATTCTACTATAGCAGTTAAGATAAATTTTGTATATAAATATTACTTAAACAAGTTAATGAAACAATCTTGAACGTCTAATATTTTTCTTACTATTCTGCTTTACTGCTCGCGACATAAGTAAAAATTTAATTTAGAAAAGAATATTAATTCATGATGATGTTATTACGTTCTTAAAAATTATTTTGGCGACCAAAAGAGTTAATAATCTTTTTGTCGATTCAGAATCAGGAGAAGTTTAGCTGGTTGGTTAGACGAAGGGTCCAAAGGTCTTCGGTTGGAATAAAAAAATGGGCGGCGCTTTGAAACAACGCCGAGGCGATCTAGGCCCGAAATGAGAGGAGCGAGGTTGGGCCTTAGATATTTTACGGGCCAGTTTCCCTCTCTTTAGGTACAGGTCTTGTTCTTCTTCTTTTTCTACTTCTTCCTCTTCTTGATTCTCATCCTCAACCTCATCCCAGACCAATGCATCTCCACATTCTCATCCCTTTGAGATTCGAATACGAAGGAGGAGAAGATTGGAAAGGAGGGGGAAAAGGAGAGGATGTGGATGGAGGGTCGACCATTGCCAGCCTGCACGGCGACCCACGATGGGAATAATCAAGAAATCCTTCAAACATTCTCTCTTATTTCCTGAAGTCATTATTGTGGTTAAATTTCTGAAAAGGAGAGATTTAAATTATCAGGGCGGTGTAGTGTCCCAAAATAGAGCATGCAATGATATTTCAGTTAATAGTGAGGACATGTTTTAAAATGAATAAATAGGTACCTCAAATTATGGTATACAGTATTTCTTAATTAGGATTGATGAACATCCAAGAAAGAAAAACACTATTATGAAATTGAGTTTCTATTCACTTTCGAAATTTCTCATTATTTAAATTAATACCTTTTGTTTCGTTTGAAGTTTTCGTAAATCTTCGAATCCAAAAACGTTTAATTCTAATCTCCATCATACTAACATTAAATACATGATGAAGGAACAATGATACAATATAATGCTCTATCTATAAGCTACAATCTACAAGGAGTCGTGATCGTGTTTCTGTAAGACTAGTATACAGTAATATCATACATATAACAAACTGGAAGTCACTCAACAGAGTCCATCTGTTGTAAAATTCATTGCAAGGATCAGAAGTCATGGTTCTCATCCTAAAAGACTGAACATTCTCCTATATTTTAATAGACAATATATGATTCTAAAATTAAGAGCTAAAAAATATTCGACAAAAGTAATTCTAAAAATATGAGTTGTCATTCTTTTTCTATTGTGCATTAATTCCCTCTTTTTAAATTCTAAACTAAAGGATAGTATCCGGTAGTATAAAATATGTTAGACTATGATCTATACTCTTTACGTAATATATAAAGTTATTAGATGTTATAATTTCTTATAATCTTCAGCAGTTTTCCTGCAGAGGATAATCGAACACGAAAGGTAAATCAAGGCGACGTTATATTAGAAATTTGAATTAATATCCGCAAGTTCCATAGAATAAAAGGAAGACTATGCATAATTTCGAAAAGAGTGTTGTTAATCGCAGTAAGGATGCAAGGAATCTGCGCACGTGATTGACCAAGGAGGCTACCGAGCTCTTCAAGGCTGACAACCCTCGACGACGAGATAAGCTAGTCTGAGGATGGGAGGTGGAGGAGACACCGAATGAAATATCTCTCTCTCACGTATGCAGCCGTATAGGCTGCTTCAAGTCGAAAGGCCGATTCTCCAGAGAAGCTACATATATACAAGATATCTGAGTCTGTGTTTGCGCAAGTGTGGCTCGTACGTATTAATCACGCGATTCGTCCATAATCGTATTTCAGCGCTCGGCAGCTCTGGTCTTCTTACACATCTCCCAGCAGGTAGTTAGCAACGTAGATATAAGGTATCAAGGTATGTATAAGAACGTTGCATACATGCAACAATGCACGATGTAGCAATGCACCAACTTGAAGACTTGGGCGCAAACGTATTAAGGGTCACTCGTACACTGAAAAGTGCACAACTGCAAAACTGCACCACTCTAGACTTGCTTCATACTTGGTTCTTATGTCTCCATGTCTTCCTCCTTTCTTGCTCGCTATATCTCGCTACCTCTCTTGCCATCGACCAGCCCTCGAGAATATCCTTCTCCCATTAATTAGGTTCCCGCAGCTCGACGTCTCCTTGCCGTGCGAAGAACACGAATCGTTTAACCCTCGGGACGAAGACTTTCGTAGATTCACGTATAGGGAACTTCAACTTGCACGCGATCATTTCACCAACTATGCATCGCGGATGATCAACCAAGTTGTCGAACTGTTAGCACCTTTATCATTTAAATTGGTACTTTATCTAATTGGAAACGTCTCCCCAGCTGAAGTTTATGTCCTTTTATACTCCAAATTCTATAAATTCCAAAATTTAGGAGGATTACTTCAAATTTTAGGTTCTCTAAATGTATGCTTTCAGTTTTGCAGGTTTTGAAGACCAAAATAGGATTTTATAGATGCTTCCGAGGATGGTTCCTAAAGCATTCTCGGGGAGGGAAAGAAAGAACAGTGAATAGTTGTTCTTTAAAGTTTATATTTACTGTATTATTTCTGTTGGTTTATTTTACTCATGATATATAACTATCAATTTTATTTAAATAATTAAACTTTCTTTGGTGATGTGCATAATCAAATAATTTTTAATTTAACAGTATGAAACCAGCACTGAAATCCTGTACAGTATCTGAGTACAGAACCAAATCTGGCTATCAGTACTGAACGGCGTTATCACTCCAACACTTAGCCAGACCTGTGCCAGTAGTGGGCCGCCAGTACTGCACCATGACTTGGCATATTACTGGCAGAGTAACTTTCGGCACAGTAATGGGCCATTTCTGGGCCGAACACTGGCTTTTCTACTTCCAAGAAGATCTGCTGGAGTAATATAAATTTCATCCTAATACATTTTTTTTGCCGCTACTAGGCCAGATTCTAACTTTTCCTTTTAAAACATGTTTTTTTGTAGATTAGATAGCTCTCTAATCTTTGTATAAGTTGCTGGGCCAAGGTTCGGTGGAAACTCGGCAAATCTAAATAACCGATATTGATGATACCTACCCAGGTTTGAGTTGATTAAAATGCCGACAATGAGTCAATAACAAATAGCCAAATGTTGGCTGTAAAGATTGGACCAAGATTGGGCCGTGTGTTCAGTCTTCGCAATTCGCACTTGAACCTGTTAAAAATCCTTTGAAATCTCTTGAAGTTCCTCCCAGAAATCTTTTGAAATAGTTGGACTGTTGGAGATTGATTTAAAGAACTTTTTGGAATCTCTTGTTGCAAAGTTGAAGCTAAATTAAAGCTAAATTGTGCAATTTGGAATCGGAATGTGAATATTGTTTAGCATATTATTAATTGTCAATCCAGTATTTCTCGCCCTCATATAATATTGCTAGTTAACAATAATCTAAACGAGAAAATCTCGAAACGTTCTATCAGCCTATATAAATAGCCGAGCGATCTATTAAATCAGGGAGTCCCAAACCCGAAAATATTCAGGATACCAGAGACAGAATTAGTGCAAATATTTCTGGCTCGATCTACTGACAAAAAGCGATATCGGTCGCGGTGATCTGCTCTCCAAGTTTCCGCGCCTAGCGTGAGTTGGATTTGCTCGTTACTGCATATAAGACAGAGCACCGGGTAACCCTTTGAGCTCAGAAGCGGAGGAACAAGCGAAGAGACTATAGTAAATTTCGTCTTGGGTGGTCCAGAAGCAGCAGCGGACCCTGTCGGGTCCCCGCGCCGAGCGCGCCACCTCACGAGATGGGCCCTTGGTCTCCTCCCGGCACCCCGACTCACGGCCCCCTACCCCTTTCACCTCGGTTCCACAGTCGCTCGTCTCCCGAGGCCCGACAACAAACGAAGCCACTCCTGTAGACCGCGCTACCATCGCATCGGGCCCAGGCCGCTTGAGCCGCTTATTCGACTTCGGCTCGAGGGTCCTTCTCATTTGTATGCCTGTAATTAGAATAATTAGATAGCTCTCTAATCTCCCTCTGTTTGTGTTGTGCGCCGTGACGTTCACTCGTCCGTCATTACAACGGCTAGCGTGCCGAGTGGAACGATCATGGGGCAAAACAGGATGGGGCAAAATAGAACGGGGCATGAGGGCGTTCAGGACTCATTGAGTTCTTCGTGCTGGGTGGAATGCAGGAGTCGAGACAAATCCAGAAGGACGACGGGATGAATGCCGTGAGAAGCGTACACAAAAGGAAAAAGAAAGAAAGATTGACGGAAAGAATGAGAAACGGAAAAGATATTTCTACTCCAGCGAAAGAAAGGGGCTGTGCGATCAAACGCGCAGGGAGCCGAGCACGGCAAGAATCGTTGATTGCCATCGCAGAGGTGGCTAAACGATATTCCCCAACCGCAAAAAAAGACTGAGATTTTTTCAGACGAGGATAAATATCGTCTACTAAAATCGCATTTAGGAGACACGTTCCCACAACGTCAAGTAGCTCACTTCTGTCCACTTCTATCTCTCGTGGCCAATGCACACCTTTCTAGGGTTTCATGCAAATTTCGGGGAGAGCTCATTTATTATAAGCTTCCAATTTAAAAATATTTATTTTATTAGGCTCCCATCGAGCAAAACTATAATATAATGACGTATATAAACTTATTATTCTTTTTCTATACATGCAATACCGTCGAAAATTGTTGTTACGCCTGTTTTTTAGCAGTTGCTTAAAGTACTCTAATTTTGATAATATTAAATAAAAAATGTTTATGAAAAAAATTACTAGAGCTAATAAAACTCTGCGTCTAATAAACCAAAGGGGAAGTCAAAATGTCTATTTTATAAAAAGATAATAAACCTGAAATTGTAATGATTTAAACAATATTCAGAACTCCGAAAAAATTTATTATTTTTTAAAGCGTTTTGTCTCATTTTAAAGTTAAATTTTCATTGTTTTTTTTCCGTACAAGTTTGCGAGTCTACGGCAGAAGCTTAGGAAAACAATTTCAAAAATATCTGAATATCGTGCAAAAAAATTATGAAAATTTATCTTTAAACTGAGATAAGCGCTTTCAACAATAATAAATATTTTCCGAGTTATTAATATTTTTGAAAACATCGAAATTTGTTTACAGTTGACTGTTAAATATCATAAAAATTGTAGGACTTTAAGCAAATGCTAAAAAAAACAGGTGTACCGACAATTTCCGACTGTATGTGTACATATAGAATTTCTCGCCAACTCGGACAATCTTATTTTCAGATCCACTTTATAATCTGACACTCAGAAAGCATCGACCGTACTCAGTCGGTGAAAAGATCAAGTTTTTTCCCCATTTGCTGTAATTAAATTACCAGAGCTTCTGCTCTGACTATCTGTCCATAGTTAAACTGATCCCCAGAAGAAGGACATTTCAATTGGTACCAGATAATTAGGTACTACGAACAAGTAGTTCGTTCCAGGTATTGTTATCCCAATAGCCATTAAAGAGAGGAAAGTGTCCATATACTGGTGTGACTACATCACTACACGTTGTTGCAGAAACAATCAGAAAGGATCGACAAGATCTAGAGAATGATCCTGCATGTTCGCAACATTCCCTCAAGATTTTTTCACAACAGACTCTGGATTCTCACAACATATAACATACTCACAAGATTCGGATTCTTGCAGAGTATATGAAGCTACTCGTTTATTCATCTGCAGCTAATTAATTTGCGTGTGCATTAAGGACCTGAAGATGGTTCTGTGCTTCTCTATCATATTGACCTATCTCTCTTGCGGTCACGTGACAAGAGAGATGGAGCAATATGATAGAAGAGGACAGAACTATCTTCGGCTCCAGGTTACGGGTTCAGTTCACGATTGTGCTCAGGCCTTTAACGTCGAAATGAGCGATTGTGGCGTACGCCTGTTTCTCGAATGCATGGGAGGCCATTGGCCCGATGCTGTCACAGATTAGATGGATATACCGCCGCAGAGCTTGCATCTATATTAATAACCCGTGATGACATTGACCGATTCGAAGTCCGGGGTAATTACCATACGAGTTCTTCGACGGGAATGGACTGCGATATTATATCGGACGAGCCTCGAACTATCTTTTCCTCTCGACCTTCAGGCTTTTAAAACCTGGTACCGTAATTTCTTCCCGTCTTAGTTAACACCATAGGTCGATGATCTTAATTGTTAAATTGTGAGATGATAGAAATAATAATAGTTATGTGTATATGCAGTAGACCATATTTTAAACTCCGGACTTCTATAAACTTCCTGTATGTGATTTGTGACAATAAACAGATTAATGAACTCACATTTTTATAATTATCAATCATGTTAACTTAGAACGGATTTCTCTTTGAAATTTGGCACACTCGTGCAAGATTGAAGACTCAAAGAAGTGGTGAAGGCCAACCGAAATAAAAACCCGCGATTTGATCGGTTGCGGTTAATTTTCTCAACGACTGAAAATTACCACTTGAGTTTTTAGGTAGAGGAACCAACGGACAGGCTGTCCGTCCTCTGGAGCAAAAAGATCGCAACGACGTTGCTACATCAACGTCCACGGAGTATGGCGCGGTATGTCGGGACGATCTTCTTCAAGAAGCCTCAACATACTCACGTATCTCAGGAGCGACAATTAAGTTTATAGTGCGTGCTAAGTGGAAACCATCGGCCTTATTTCTCTGCACGCGAGTGAGAACGAAGAATCCCCATGGAGAGTATAACCGTGAAGCAAAACGATCACGGTGCTCCACAGACTCGAACAGTAGCTTCTAATCATCGATTAGAGGTGGTCGTTACGAAGCACATCGTTAGCCTAATGCCTGCTGATCATAAATCCTAGTGCTCAAGCTTCTTCGCTTTTCGTCAAGAAAAGAACCAGTAAGCATCCTCGCAGACTCTCCGAGTTGTTACTTTGCTGGTTTTTGTCCCACTGCGACTTTTCACTCGACTAGTTCATTGCTGATGGAACTTCATCCTTGGTCGCACTTGATGATTTCTCGGAGTCTAGATTCAACTGATTCTAGGCTGGTTTTTACTTTTTCTCCTTCTATTTCGATTAGAAATTACTTCCCAACAGAAGTTGTCTTGCTTCATTCTCTTTTTAGAGCAATTTAATAACTTTATATTTCTTCGATTGGTAACTTCTTTACTAAAAAGCTGTTTATTGATGAAAACAACAAAATGTTTGATCGCTTCCAGGTAGAAATCCAGGACTGTCACAGTACTGGCCCAGTACAGATTGCCAGATATTTACTGGACACCAATATTGGTTCTGAACTGGCAAACTGCTGGCCCACTAAAATGCCAGAGTTAATAACAAAATTATTAAAAACCATTTATTACTTCTTGGAGATCTACGTTATTATATACACAGAATTAAACCACTGTCTTCTAAAATGGAATAAAATTTTAAAAATAATTTTTTTATTTTGTAAAGATTTCTTGTAAATGTTGTAATGCAAATTAAAAAAAAGAATTTTCACGATGGTTATATTTACTATTTTATTTTATTATTATTATTTTTATTTTTACTATTTTACCAAGAAATTTTGGTTGTTTCAACCAAAAGCAATTAAATTTTTATTCATAATGATTAAAGTTTCCTTTTCATGATTAAATAAGGATTACTCACACATTCGCGAACTTCCTCACTAAAGCGTGACCCCTAAATGTTTCAAAATTCAGAGCCACGACCCTCGTGATCGTTATGGCAATAATTGTTTGGTACAATGGGGAAGATACATACGATTCGGGATGAGCTGAGCAAATACTGCGTGGGAGATAACAAGCGCTTTGCAAACCCCAAATTAACCCTCTATTAATCCGCCAAGGGTAGCTCGAATAAACTACCTCGTGAATTATCACCTCATTTTCTGAATCTCAAAGGTGAATAGGTTTAAATTTATTTTGTTTGGCAATTATTAAAAAGAAGTATTCATAATCGAATCTAAAACTTGAAAATATTACGTCTTGCCCCCTTATTAAATGAATTGGTACGTTTTAAATTAATGCTTAGCAAAAATTCTATAAGATGTTAAGAGATTTACCAAGATTGTTGAGAAAATGGAAAAGCGCTTGAAATAATTTGAAGGGAATCTAAAATACTTCGATAAACTAAAACAAATGTTTAAGGATTTTTAGACCTAATTATCGTGAGTGAATTTTCAAGTCTGTTAGAAACTTATTAACCTTTTTAAATTTCCTTGAGAAGGTTGCCAAATCTTTGCAAAATGATAAAAACTTCTAGAGCTTCTTTTAAAATCATCTAAAGAGATTCTTTACAGTGGAACGTACTTTATTATAGTTGCCCCAGCAAACTCGTTTATATAACAGTTATGTAACTTTTCTGTAACAGATTGTAACACGTTACATAGCTGTTGACACACAGCTCTAGCACATTGAAACGTCAGAGCAATGTACATCTGTTCTTTACTTATAACGAGGTTAAGTAAAGAATATAGAATCCCCCTGTTTTCAGACGAGGAAAAAAAAGAGGAAACCTACGAGGATTTTCAAGTTCCTGGATTACATCCTCTCGAGTCAGAGAATCGATCCTCGCAGAATTCCTCGAGGAATTTGCAAATCCTCGCGGATTTCCTCGCCCGAAAATAAGTCGAGGATTTCCTACAGGATATTTTCAATAGGGTTAAATTTGGTATATTTTGAGGTTATGCCATTTCCGAAGTCCTCGCGACATCGAGAGTGAGGATCAGTTTTTTTTCAACGCCTGCACTGGTTGTGCGAGTGTAATAAATGGATAGCCAAAAAACATTTGAAATATGTAATTTAAATTTAGAAACCTCGTGAACCTCCCTTAATACGTATATGACTTCGCGCGTCTGCAAGAGTGAAAGACTGCTGAGGCGATTCCATCAACAATGAAGTGAGTTACTTTAGTAGATCTCTTTGATTATCGACCGAGAATCGATAATTTTTTGAAACCATGTGCCCGCCGTCTTCACCGTGCACGTGGTAGCAAAACTATAACAAATTCATACATTAATCTGGTCTGTCATACGAAATGATTCATGTATCAAAGTTACACACCAATTTTACAGAACTCTTACATAAAAATTATGTAACATAACTTATAGAATTACACCGATACGCCGTTACGTTACCCTTATGTAACATTGCTACGAAATTGTCATAGATCATTCGTGTAAAAAAGTTACGGAGCAAATGTTACATGATTATTACATAAAAATTATGTCCCATTGTTAAGTAGCTGTTATTAATGTATATTCTGTACGACTTACATAACTACACAGTACTGTGTTTACAGTTCACTTACATAACATTATAACAAAACTGTTATAGAGCATGTGTGTAACAAAGAAACAGAAAAAATGTTACATTGTTCTTCTGTAAAGCTTACATCACACTGTTACAGCAATGTTACATTTTTCTTTTTATATAACTCTTATATCTTCACACTGTAACAATGTGAAGTTACATAACATTGTAACCTTCCTGTTATAGAGCAACTACATAACTGAACAACAACAATTGTTATATAACCGCAGAAATAACAATGTTACCCCTTTGCTACGGAGCCGTTACATAAAATATTTGCTCATGAGTGGTTAATGAATGAATGAATTAATTAATCAATTAATAGTGTCTTTGACAGGACTATTAATGGTAAGCTGTTTAAAGAAAAGGATACGTACTTTATGGTAAGGATCGTGTGTGGGTGATCCATGGTTGAATGGTGATATCACAAGAGGGTTATTTGGGTGCGAGTTTATAGGATACTGTAGGCGTGGGGTAGTAAGATTTTATCCTTCTAAAGGAGGGCCGCGAATGCCAGAGCACGTTCAGCGAACGTTAAGTCTCACGGGGTAAGTTACTCTCCGGAACTTGGTTTGAGATTTGCATTTCCAGCTGGTGTGGTGCCGCTGTTGGTGGTTCGAGTTCCATCGGAATCGAGATCCCTCCCCCCATTTTTCTTCGTCAACCCGGCTTCCAACCACAATTCATTATTCCGGCTCGTATCGTTTATATTTATGTGTTCTCACAGCACTAAGAGGTAATAGCCATGAGCGAGGAACAGGAGGGTTCAAATAATCCTTTGCATCGAATACTTTCAGCGATCTGTTAAAATCTGAAACGTGCCAGTAACGTCGAGTGAATCGAGTTGATTAAACGTGGGATATCGACTTCAGATTATATTACGATTGTTACCTTTTTTGAAGGGTCATGGAAGTTGAATTGCATGGGAGTTGTAAGATTTGCTTAAGGATGCTGAGTAGGTAGTGTGGGTTGGTATAGTATTAATGGATTTTTTTAAAGTGAGGAATATAGAATGTTGGTTGTGACGTAGGTAAAAAGGAACATAAGCTACCTGATTCGTGACCTAATTTGACAAAAGAAAGGACCCAGAAAATCCAGAACATTACAAGTAGCTCGGTCTTCTTGGGAGTGAAAAACACATCTCTTTTGGCTTCCTTTGGACGAAGTGGAATCTCGTGAGTCGATCGGACGATATCCGACACAGAGGGACAAAGAGACATTTTTGAGGATTCGAGTACTAAATAAAACATCACTCGCACTCGGGACTGGCCGGCGAGTCGTTAGTACGTCCTGACATGTACCTCGCGCACACAATCTGGTTCGACCTCCTCCTTCCCCGTTTGCCAATCCTCTTCGCTGTTCTTCTTCTTCGTTGTCTTCTTCTTCCTCGACCGCCATCGCCAACTCGGTGATAGAGAAGCAAACCGCGCATGGACGTCCATCATTGTCGGTGGCTCAACCAGGTCGCTCAGGAGAAAAATCTCGGGCCCTCAAAGAAGATGAAGCAGCCGAAGTAAAAGGAGATGGTGGAGGAAGAAGAGCAGATTGGAAAGAATCAAACAACCTACAAGAGAAAGAAGAAGAATGGAGAAAAGGGGTCGCGAGGGAGTCTGAGGATTCTTCAAGATGTACTCCGCACATTCCGCAACCTTGTTTCGATTGCAGATGTATACAGAAATCACGTCGCATGAAAGCGAGCGAGAGCTTGAAAAAACTTCACTTCTCAAGGAGCTCTTGAGTCTTGACAGCCCTGTTCCTATTTGTACCTCTTGCTGCGATTTCCGATGCCATTTTGTTTTATTTTTACGTCTTTCTGTCCGGTGATGTAATATATGATGGTATATTTAGGATCATAATGTTGTTATTTATGGTGTCATATTGGAGTTTAGTTGAGAGGGAGCGACACTGTCTTGGAGATCAATTGGTAGTTTCTGAAGATTTATAACTTGGTTTCGAATGGAGTTGTTTGGTTGATACTAATTAGGGAGAGAGCGAACATTTCTGGTAGGAAGGAACAGTGGATAATTGTTACAACTTGATCCTTGATACCGAATCCACATATTTTCGCACGTGGATCTGAATGATTGTAAATTAAAATTAGAATAAAATTAAATAATAAAAATATCAAATAGCCAACTTAATTTGACAAATTCAGAAACAATGCTGCCCATTCAAGTGCAGAAAACAAATCCTATATGCAACATATTGAAACGACGTCCACTCTTCACCTCACCCTTATTCTTCTTCATCCTCATTTATTTCTCAATGATACGATCGACGCATCGATCCGAGTCATGAGGTATACATATACATCTAACAGAGTATACTTTGTATTTGTATTTACATATAGGAGATACAAAAGCAGGTATTAATATGCCAGAATATAACCGGCCAGATCGGTCTACCAGATATCAGAAAAGATAGCGCACCAGAACTCGAGTGTCTCGAATCAGAATAACAAATATAAATTCAAGATTGTTCGAGAATGCACATAATCGGGAAATTCGAGTCGTGAGATTGATTTGATTCTATTAGGGAGTGAAAAGTCAAAAGTGGTGAGACTGAAGCACGCTGAAGTTGAAATATTGATTCGAAGGAATGGAGATTTTGAAAAATAAAGTTCTTCTAGTCGTTGACCTGTAACAAACGAAGTCCACTGATTGACGAGACCTCCTTGTAGATCGTGAACTGGTCGTTTCGCGATGACCGTATTTGGGACAGTAGATTGGCGGCGATTTCAGTCGAGTTTCTAATACATACTTCGACGGAAAAGATAAGGAGATGTAAAGACTCAAACAATTGGTTTCAGTATGTAAAATAAGCTTGCAATGCCTAGAATTAGTTAAAATTGTTTCCATGGATATTTAAATTGTATGCAAACACTAACAGATTTCATCTTTATGGACGGTATAAATCGGCTATCAATATGATTGATTAAATCAAAACGGTTTTGAGAATATACCTCGGTTTCTTAAGGAAATTTAATTCGAGGCCTACTTTCTTGGGCAATTTCAAGAAAAGTTTTTATGTCTTTTATGATCTTCTTAGTAATGAAATGCTATTAATCATTTTTATAAGTATTGGAGAACACTAGTTGATTTTTACAATAGAGAGGTGGAAGAAAGTTAGATTATAGGATGGATTTAAAAGGTGCCAGCCAATTAGCCAATGGAAGGTTAACGATGGTATAGGAAGCATTGGGAACCTTCTGAATTAACTGACTACGCATTCCTGATGAAATAGGAAGTGATTTTAGATTTAGATGAATGTAGGTAACAAGTTCGTGAGCGGGGCATCTCCATGGGAACCAATATCGATTTACGAGAGGGTAAGCGTTCCGAAAGCTTGTTCCGGAAAGCTTCGGCCAACTTTTCCATAATAATTAGGATGGCTAGGAAAAATCCATCCCTTTTTCTCGGTTTTTTTTAAAGATCGACAGACTCATCGTCATTCTGTAAAAATGCGATCCTTTTGCGTCATCTAATAGATATCTTGGGATTTTATTGACAATCAAATTGTAAGCTGTTCACGTTTTTTTGAAATATATATTTTATTGAATCAATGAGTCAATGTTGTAAGAATACTTTTGGAAGATTTCAAAACAATATTGGCAATATTGTCATGTATCATTTCAGGAAAATTGCTGCAATACTTCCAACATAACTTGGTAAGAAATATTTCCACAATTCTATTAAAATAATCTAAAAAACGTACAATGTTTCACAAAGATCTGATAAAAAATTGAAGAGGGTTGGCTTCTGGTGAGAGTGGTTGTTGATTAAAACAACAACCACTCTTAAAACAAGTCCATCCCTGGAAAGATGGAGGGAGTGAAAGGGAGAGGAGTACATTGAGCGAGCAGCAAAGCAGAAAACACGAAGGGAGACGCGCGATGTGAGGTTAAGAAGGGGTAAAAGGGTATAAGAGGGGGCGAAAGAGAAATCGAAGTAAAGGATGAGAACGAGAGGGCAAAGGCTTATTGATCTCGCAGGAGTCGAAGGTGTGTTCGCGTTCCTTCCTTCACGAATATAAGGTGGTTGTAAATATACATGCAGACAGAGTACACACATGCGAGGAACGTGTGTCAGAGGTTACGCAAACAGAATGATTGATACATTAGCCTCGAGCCTGCCCTCGGCCTTATCTTTTATTCCAAGCGTTAAATTGAATTCTTTTAGGGGCGAGAGAAGTGAGTACCGACCGAATTCAAAAATGCTCACTTTCTTTTCTCCCCTTTCACCCTTATCGATCCTATAGGTTTCAGCCTAGAGAAACATCACTCAAGTGACTTGGATTGAATGTTTTTGAATAAATTTGATAGCACTGAGAATCGGCCTTACAATTGAATAGACTTTAGTCAACAGTATCTTTCTTTTAAATATATATTTCTTATCGAGATTTATACTAAAAATACAAAGAGACTATGGTTGTTAATTATTACCTCTTCGATATTATGTTACATTTATTGTTATCTCGTTTCTTTGTTTAAAGCAAAATGTAAGCTGTCATTCAGCGAAATAGTCATAAATACTGAGGAGCTAATTGTAAGGTGTGCAATTAATCGAATTTGCAATTGAAATGCTGAGTAGTAATTAGTAGATTATAATAATTATTGCAGTAGTCCTGTCTTTTGAGTGGGGGAATTCGGTAAAAAAGGGGAAGAACGGACTTCGTAGATGATAATAATTAAAAGGTAGGCATGATGAATGAGTCTTGATACTTATCGCAAAGAGCGTGAGACTAACAAAAGAGGAAAGCTGTATTTTTGTAGATTTATATATTTATATATGTTTGTTCACTCATCTTACGGTTGAGTTCTTTATTTAATGATTTACTCAATGTTAACTTATCACTAGTACAATTATTTCTTGATAATTTCTTCATTGTTTATATTTTCTATTTCTATTTTATAATAGAGGAGATGGCTTGAATATGGCACACCTGTAGTTTCGTTTTTTTGTATGCATTTGTTGAGGCGTGAGTTAAGAAGTAAGACAAATTAATGTGAATTTTCAATCCGAAGCAGATTCAAAATGGTGCAAGCAAATGAAAATTACATTGAAAATGACATAGTTGGAAATTCATCAAAAATGTTTTACTTTAAAAAGTATATAATTAAAGAAAAATATTTTTAGAAAAAAAAAGTGCTCTTATTTTTTTATGATCGAACAAAATTTTATTTAGTAAAAAGTTTATTATAGCTTAAATTTAAAAAGTCTATCTGGAGTAGCGTTTCAAGATATACGATAAGAATTCTTTATGCCGAGCTTCACAATTTTTATCGTGGAAAATTTTATGGCAAGAAGATATATATGAATTTTATACTTTTAAAATCACGTTCGAACGCATCACTATAATTATATAAAAACTAAATCATTTAAAATTTGTCATACGTATCTCTCGTATCTCATTTAATTAGGATTTAATGTGTCAACATTGTAAAGATTAATTACTTTTATCTCTATAAGAGCACAATGTAGGAAAAAAAAATTCTTTAGCCTATCTACTAATATAAGGTCTCCTAAAATTGTTAAGTCACTGTGTTACAAAAATCCGGTCAGAATTAAATATAACTAATTTCAACTACTTAAAAACAATGCGATTACATACAGGCATTATTTTCTTAGCGTTAGCTGTGTTATTTAATTCTGTGGGTAAGTAAATAACTTGAAAAACAAAAATATTTGAAAAAGCAACTTTAAAAATCTGAGGATTAAAATTCATTAATTTCTTTTTCCACTTACAGAATCAGTTAATCCTCGGAGAAATCGTATTTATCCCAAAGAACTTCCTCATCTTTCTCCATTCTATCAAGTTGGTGCGGATGGCAAAATTTTTAGCACTTTTTATCCTAACGCTGACGCGTTTATAGTAGACAAATACTTTCTTGGAATGAAACCTAGAAATGCAGATATTGTTCATCCAATAATTCCTACTAGACATAATGAAGTATACAACTTGGTAACTCTTGAGTTTGAGGTAATAACCACAGCTCAAAGGAATCGTCTTCTAAATGGCCTCCCTATTAGAGAAGATTCAACACCATCTGCTGCTTCATCTAGTGGGCAAAGATGATCACAGAAGTATAATTCCATGTGTGAAAAATATAACGTATATATATATATATATATATATACATAATATAAAAAATAAAAATATCTAACTACAATTTAAAATGTTTTTGTTTAATATACTACAAATAGATATATTAATCGTTAGAAAAGAATCATTAACTCCATGCAAAACAAATTTGTTAAAAAAAGTACCTAATAGAATTAACACAATTTCCCCTTTCATTATATTAATAAAAATTAAAAAACATATTAATGTGAATGTAACTTTGATAATCTAAAGTTTAACGTTCTTCAATTTCTATCTTCACTTACAGAATCCCTTCGACCTGGCAAATATCCACTAGTACTTGTTAATCTTCTTAATTAGAGTTAAGAGATATGTCAAATTAATGTGAATTTTGAATCCGAAGCAGATTAAAAATGGTGCAAGCAATTGAGAATTAATTACATTGAAAATTACGTAATTCGAAATTAATCAAAAATGTTTTACGTTACACCGAAAAATATATAATTAAAAAAAAATATTTTCGAACAAAATTTTATTCAGTAAAAAGTTTATTATAGCTTCAATTTAAAAAGTCTATCTGAAGTTTCGTTGCAAGATATACGATAAGAAGTCTTGATGCCGAGCTTAACAATTTTTATCGTGGAAAACTTTATGACCAAAAGATATATAAGAATTTTATACTTTTAAAGTCACGTTCGAACGAATCACTATATTCACCTAGAAAATTTGCAAATTTGTCATACGTATTTCATTTAATTACAATTTAATGTGTCAAACATTGTAAAGATAAATTACTTTTATCTCCATAAGTCGAGCACAATGTAGGAAATAAAATTCTTTAGCCTAACTACTAATATACCTGTCAGGTCTTCTAAAATTGTTTAAGTTACTGTGTTACAAAAATCCGTTTAGAATTAAATATAGCTAATTACAACTTATAAGTAATTAAAAACAATGCGATTACATGCAGGCATTCTTTTCGTTACGTTAGCTGTTTTATTTAATTCTGTGGGTAAGTAAAATTTGAAAAAGTAGCTTCAAACATCTGAGGATTAAAATTCATTCATTTCTTTTTCCGCTTACAGAATCAATTAATCCTCGGAGAAATCGTACTTATCCGACAGTACTTCCTCATCTTTTTCCATTCTATCAAGTTCGTGAGGATGGCAAAATTTATAGCAGTTTATATCCTGGTGCTGAAGCAATTATAGTAGATAAATACTTTCTTGGAATGAAACCTCAATTTGGACATATTGTTTATCCAATAATTCCTACTAGACCTAATGAAGTTTACGATCTTGTAACTCTTGACTTTGAGATAGTAACCAGATCTGAAAGGCATCGTCTTCTAAATGGCCTCCCTATTAGACAAGATCCAACACCACCTCCTGCTTCATCTAGTGGGCCAGGATGATCAGACAAGTGTAATTCGAGTTGAGAAAAATGTA
>JAUESI010000007.1:2445673-2460110 GCA_032275145.1 Synergus laeviventris | reverse complement strand
TATTTTGCAGAAATAATAAAGATAATCTCGTCGGGATGGGTTGTGCAGATTGGATAATCTAAGATTGAAGTGCAGTTAAACCGGTAGTCGAATCCTTTGATCCTCTGAATCGATGTCTGACCCACGCATGTTTACATTTCAGGACCCCGCACCAGACGAGTGAAACGTTCCTCGACCAGTGACAAGAACAGCTCTTCCGAAGAGAAACGACCTAGAACGGCCTTCAGTGCTGAACAGCTTGCGAGACTGAAGAGAGAATTCACGGAGAACAGATACTTGACTGAGAAACGAAGACAGCAACTCTCGAGGGAGTTGGGACTGAACGAAGCCCAAATCAAGATCTGGTTCCAGAACAAGAGGGCGAAGATCAAGAAGTCCACAGGGCAGAAGAACCCACTTGCTCTTCAGTTGATGGCTCAGGGACTCTACAATCACTCCACCGTTCCCGTCGACGAGGATGGCGAGGAGATCGACGCCAGTGAAAATCAGCAATCGTAAATCCCGCGGGATCGAGAAAACCATCGAAACCTCAGACGATTTCTCCTACAGCTCGTGAGATGGGCGATAACTCAGCGGACGACGCGATTGCAGAAGATTCGTAGTCTGCACGATGAAGCACATGTACAAAAATGGAAACTGAATTAAGAGGATGCGAATTACAAAGATTCAATTGCAAAGAATCGAAATTGGTATTCCTACCTCCAGCAATTGATTTTCGATTGTGACTGCTTCTGAATAGACTGATACTTGCTAACTCATATTTGATATAAGCATTTATCAATTGCAATTCTACCCTAGATTTTTAGAATCAAGATTGTAGTTGTATAGAATCAGAGTCTTAGGCTCTTATTATCCTTATTTTGACTTGATACACCAAGTTTTACCAAAAATCAAGATTCCGAGATTTTTTTCAAAAAAATTGTTCTCTGCTAAAGAAGTTTGTTCTATATTAAAGTATATGATGTCGACTGTATTTATTGGCTGTATTTAAGTAGAAGTATATTAGGTAGAGAAAGGTCGATTAAGAGGAGGCCTTTTAATATTTATTTGAGTGTAAATAATCGTGTATATAGCAGAACTTAGACGTGTTAGGTATATGAATTTATCAAGAGAGTATTATATATATATATATTAATAGACATTAAATATATGTGGATATTTGCAAGATTTATGAAGCGATCTCATTACTTAATTGTGTACATATAAAGATATACTGTTATATACTATGCATTACATTTAGAATTTATATAGTAAATGCATCCCAGTGTCTCGTAATGCTTAGTTTAACCTCTGTAGCGACCTATCACTGTAATAAGCGTACACTATATTAAAGAGTATTACAATGAAAATTGATCGTTTTCTCTAAATCAAAACCAATTGCTGCACCTTTTCCTTCCTTGTATAATTTTAATTTCTACAGGTTGCAGATTACTTCTCCATTTAATTACATTTTGATCTAATCATTTCAACTATTTTGTTTTGGAAGCATTGAAACGTGAAATTAGAGGTGTGTATGTTATATAACACCAAAAAGAAGTACCCATGGTAATGCATTAGCATCTAATAAAATTTGAGAATTTTCGATAAAATATTATGGGAAAGTGGTTAATTATCAATAGTGGGTGTAAAACATAATTTTTTCTTTTTCTTCTTTTCTCTTGGAATACTAGATTATTACAACATTGAAGATAAATTATTGCAAGTTATTAAAAGGTTATTACGTTATAAATCAGTTTTGAGACAAGGCGCAGGACAAGAGAGACAAGCGCCTTAAGGCACAATGTGTTAAGGGTGTGCAAGCAAAATAAATGCACAACCTCCTCTTCCTACGTAGCTTGCTGTGAGTTATGCATTCACTATAATGTATACATTCCAATTCAGTTTAATTCAAATACTATCAAAGTTATCTTAACTTCGTTTCAATGCAAGTCTCAATATAATAAATTAGAGTAATAATTTACATGAATGTCAATATGATGTTTTATGTTGTCATTTATTCAGGGATTAATCAAAGGAACGTATAAAAGTGTCTACTCTCATTTCGCGTGAAAAAATTTCAATAATTAATGTTTCACTTGCTCTGTATTCATTAACTCTATTTAAAATGGAGTCCTGATGAGGCCCTAGGTCCATTTTCAATAAAGAATATTTTAATATAGGTAATTAAGCATTTATGAGGCAACGATTACAGTAGTAATATTCCATTATACCAATCTTACATTGGTATTTCCACACGCGCCTTGTGGGGTCCATGCCAGTTTTCCGGATAAGGGCCACACTAGAACTAAAGTAAACTGTCCAGGATCCATAATTCTAATTTTTTCTAAATGAGTTAAAATTCATTGGAAATCAGCAAAAGTTCACTGAACATAAATACCCGAACATAAATTGTAACGGGATTCTCTCGTGGTCCTGATCAGTTAGCTCTAATTCTAGTCTGGTCCTGATCTGCAAAACTGACAAGGACCCCACAAGGCGCGACACGCTCTCACTGTTAAACGTCTTACATAGGGAAAACTGATCAAATCTCCATCAAGAACAAAAAACCATTCTGGAAAATAATCGTTTCAAATATTTTATTTCAAATCGGGCGTGTTCTTTAATACTTTGTTACTTTTTCACTTGTCTAAAAGTTTTATCTCTTTTTAGAGAATATTTTATTTACTTATATCAGCATCTATAGAACTTAGTAACTTTCTGAAATAGAAAATTATTCAAACATTTTTTTTAAATATAATAATAGTTGAATATTAATTTTCGTAAACTGCTGTTTAAAGTTCAAAGAAATATATCAGTAGATGTCAAAAATCGATTAGTTGATTTTTCAATGTATAAATTTAATCTTTTATATTTTCATAAAAAGCTAAGCGTGGAAAATGTTGGGAATTCCCTATTTTATCACCAATATCTCAGTTTTATTACGTTATTTTAAGGTCGGAATACGAATGTAAGATTCAGATATTAATACTATAGTTGCTCTATAAATCCTGACTAGGTCTCGTCGGACCCTATTTTCAATAGGGTGAAATTGGGTAACTTCTGCACGGGTAAATACATAGCCTGTATTCTAGAGAAGAAGTATGAAAAAGCGCGAAAAACTAAAAAGTGCAGAATCATCAAGCTTGTGGAGAGTTGAAAGTCGCAAAGTCAACAAAAGTCAAACAAGTACATTTAATTATACGTGCGTGCGGGGGCGTGTCCTTGTCTTCGTGTACGTTTCGTTTTCGGTGACACGAGGCGACACTATAATTGATCTTAAATTAACGAGCAACCCGGTATTCGTTGGCGATTGTTGACAGGATGAACGAGGTGAGTATGACAGCGAAGAGGCCGCCACCTCGACAATAATGATAGTCTCCGATGTGGGAACCAAGTTGCGTGGTGAACATTGACAGATGCGGGTGATGATTTTCACGGAAGGTTATCGTTGATCTCAGCGAAACTTTCTCGTGCAACCTTATGATTCGATTTTTGTTTATCCCATCTTCTAATTAAATTTGCCAACCATTACTAAAATTAACCACGGAAGATAAATGTTTTTGCCAATTGGAAACTACGCCTTTCGCTAATTACAGATATATATACCTGTTCCTCCTGATTCCATGTTGAATTCATAAAAAAAATTCATTTAGAAATGGGGAAAATAACAATTGTGATAAATCATCCAAGAGATGTTTTTACCAGTCCTCTTAGTTGTCAAATTTATGTTCAATTTGGTTTTCAGTTGGACTTAATCAAAACCGTTTTCAATTAAAAATGTAATATTCTCATAATGATGAGAGGTGATGATCCATCATGTGTTTTATGGATGTTGTTAGTGGACGTGACTGAAAGTATTTATAAAATTTGAACTTCTATAGCCTTACTTTTTTTAGCTTTTCTAATGAATTTTTTTTCTGACTATGAAAAAAAATTTCAATGCTCAAGTTTTTGTTGGAAGAGACATTGTAACAGTGGGAAAAAAGCATTACGTGAGATATAAATATTGTTACGGACGCTTAATTAGTCATAGATATATATATAGAGTCGCGTTGTCAATAAAAACTACTTTAATCTCTGAATTTCAATAAACTTCGTGTGTGTGAGAGTTGTTACAATAAACATTTAATAATATAATATAATATAATTTTAATATTCATATAGCAAAGAATGAGGAGAATAATGTATATGTAGTAGATATTTAGAGGGCGATTAAATTCGACATGATTTGAGAGCATTGTAGGGTCGAAATAGCATTTGGTGGTGAGATGTTAAAGGAAGGCTGTTAGCAACATTTCTCCTCATCCACCTCTTGTTTTCGCATAACTATCCTTCGTGGTGACCGAACGGGGATAAATTACAGAGTCGTTGTCCTGGTCATTGTATTTAACTGCGGCAATGCGTAATTGTTGGAACGCTGCATGCTGCAAACGAGATCGGGTGTAGGTATAAGAGGGGTAGACAATGAGAGAGATAACGAGAGAGTTGGAGAAACAACGCGAATGGGGGTTGCCTCTGTGGTTGGGCCAACAGCCATCGGGATGGCCATTAGGGGTCTCTAGTCTTCCGCCAGTGGCTCACTAAATTTTGCCTTCTTGCAACAACGCACCTTGCATACCGCAAATTAATGGACAGGACACTGTTTATCGCAAAAACCACTCCGCACATGCGCCCTTCTCAAAAGCATGCATTTTCTACATGAAAACTGACAAAAAAATTAGCTCTCCACAAAAGTGAACAAATCCATTAACAGTAGTTATTTGAATTAAATGCTTATTTTGTTTCCTTAAAATGTTCATTTATTTTCTTATTTTCAAGCATTTTATAATCCGAGTAATAATATTTACTATACATAATTTAATAATAATAATAATCATAATTATAATTAGAGAATTTTGCAAATTTTTCAAAATGTTTCTAACAAAAGTTGTAGATCTCTATTCTACGAGTGATAGTTTCCGAAAAAATCAGTGATACATTTTCATTTAAAAAATCCATAAACCATGACTCTTCACATTTTGTACTATAGAGGAAAAATGTACTGATTATTTAAGAAACTTATATCACTCGTACAATAAAATGCTCACAACAAAAATGTTTTTTAGTCGTCAATTTTGACCATCATATTCGAAATCAGCGCATCAAAAGTAATAGGTACACCCAAATTATATTTACAAAAACGTATACGAAATTCTTTTCCCTAATAAAGTTAGGGAAAGCATTAGATTTCAAGTGCACCAAATAACAAGCATAACGATCTCGAGCAACTGCTTCTATTGCATTAATTGCAAGTGTGCGAATTGCGTGCGATGTTGTCAGTGCGTAATGAAAAAAGATCGCGTTTTTCTGGAATCACGAAAGAAGTAAACCTCGGGATTACAAGCGAGCGATTCGTTCAATTAAACGAGCAATTGCGTTCGCGAAGCTGGTGAGTGTATGGGAGGCATTAGTAACGCGGAGGAGAATTGATAGAAATAAAAGAGGAGCAAAGTGGAGAGTGACGGTCGCGCACGGTCAGCTTTACCCCGTCGGTAGATTTTCATCACGCCGTAGCGGCTTCGCGAGCGTGTACCGCTTTTAACTTGGGTATTTCAGCTCGTTAGGATAACGAGGATCTAATATCGCGTTCACAGCCCGGCCAATTACGCGTTACGGCCATCGCGACCGTCTTTCGGCAGATCCGCCGTCGACGAACAAGAACAAGAAAACCACCATCTTTAAGATCCCTCCGAACCTAAAGCTCTTACATATATATACATATTCAAGTGCGTGCAATACGTTTCACGTGATCTATGGTAAGACATCTGCACCAGATCATAAGCGACACATTTACGGGCAGCTAATTGTAAGCATCGCCTTTCCTACACCCAACATCCTCTCTTCCTGTCTCTCCTCATATACTCTACACCTCACCCCTCTCTCCATCCGAAAACCACAGCGATAAATTTCCAGTCGCTTTGCGCCCACGCTTTTAATTTGAAGCGACTGCGGCTTCGTTAAGAAGTTAGCAGAAAGCGAAGCCCTCAATGTCTTCAAGTTTGAATATCCTTCCGAACTGAAGGGAGAGATTAGAGATATTTGAGAAAAAAATGTCCAATCAACTTCAAAGAGTTTGGGCAAGCAAGGAAGTTGAGAAGGTTTTGCGGATCGTTTGGTACAGAAGTTGATTAACTGGCTGTGTGAAATATTTATTGGACAATGTCATGACACTATGGTCATTCGTTCTGCCAGGATAGTTCGGGCGTAAAGGCCATGATGGAAAAGTATTTCTTGTAATTAGCTTGTTTATTTTTGTGCGAATCTTGGTCGTAAATGCGGGATTCGAATGGATGCCTTTTACACATTCTTGCAATAAATAATGGGTTAAAGTTCCACCAAACAGAATATTATTATAAATTTTTATAAGCAATCTACAATGTGGAGGAGTCTAAATCGATTTTATTCTCTAAATTAAAAGCAAATATGTTCATATTTACAAAAGAAAGATTTGTAAAATTCAAAATATTTTCGCTTGTGATATAAGATAGATATGGTGAGATATAATCTCAGGTCCTCATCTTAATTTGCTGTCATCAGATGGCTTCTCATCTTCCTTCTGCCTTCACCCTTACATATATTTCTTCTCCTTAAAATCACACATAATTCCAAACAAATATTCGTATTCGGAAGATATTTTGTTTAACTTACTCTTAATGATTTATTAATATTTGTACAACTTGAGAACATGTTAGAGGTATGTTAGTAAGTAAAGAGACGTCTCTCTCTGAGCTTCCAAGTCCGATGGCTTCGTCAGCAGGGGTTCCTGGAGAACATCTTACATCTTTACTGGTCGAGACGTCCAGTCGTTGGCCATATTTTCATTTATACATGCCAGGTACGTAACCTTCGTACCCTCGTACCTTAAAGAAGCTCAGGTATGTGCCTGTATACTTTCATATACATATCGCTTGCACAAAGAGTGAACCTTGCTACCGAATCCAATCGTTTCATTAGACGGCTTCTTGCCGAGATTGCCTTTGCAACTTTGCACCGCGGAAGGTCGATGCGCCGCTTGTTCGAAAACGGCCGCTTGTAAATGTTCTTGTATCGACGAGACCCGAACCGTGTCCAATCGTAACATTTGCGATACCTCGACGGATACTCGAAAGATAAGCACGACTCGTTGGACGATCCACGAGTCGAGAACGATACAAAGTCATGGGTTGCGAATTCAAACCTTTTATTTCCTTGTCATCACATTGCATAAGATGCGGTTTCTGAAAGGGAAGAAAAAGTAGACTCGTCTGGACTTTCTAGAACGAATAAGCCTTTATAATATCAATTGGCAATAAATTCATTTGCTTATCCACGAAATGCAATAATACGGATGGTACCAATCACAAAAGCTTTGGTACAATAAATCTGAAAACTATATGGTATTAAGGCATGATAATAGAAGAAAAGAAGGAACTAACTTTTTGCCATTAGTTCTTCCTTATTAAGTTCTTAATTCTATGTTTTTACTAATCTCGAAAGTGGAAAGAATATTGAAACAGGAAGGCACTCGAAATGACAAAGATGACTCCGTGTAAAAGTGTTGATTGAAATCGAAATTTTAATCATTTTAATCATTTCAATGCGCACCTTATTAAGGGTTGAGAGGTGAAGAGACGATCTCTAGTCTAAGAAAAAGGATGAAGGTAGCGGAGCAAAAATTGAGCCGTTCGAACGAGCTAATGAACAATAATAACCTTCCTATGAATTAGTTCGTGACTGGCTTCCTAACTGCTAACGCTGAAGAAAATTTTTAATATATTCTACTCTGTGTAAAGAATTGCCTGCATCGAAATAACAATAACTCTTTCTTGAACTGGGAGTCAAGCTAACATGCAATTCAGAACCTATTGAGAAATCCATTTTCTGTGATTGTGTCTGAGTCGACTTGAGATCGAAGTTACAGTAAGTTACCACCGTTAGGGCTTCGTATTCTTGTATATCGTGCGTAACGCGCGGTTTAAGGTATAAAGGCATAAAAGTTGCGAGTGTATTGTGGTGTGTATGGAAGAGCGTGTGTAAGGACGAGAGAACGAGATGGGACCAAGTCGAAGAGTGGTGGGACCACCCAACGCGATCGCGCGGGACTTCGGGAGAGAGAGCGTGGAGAGGAAGGAAGGAAGGAAAAGAGAAAGAGAGGGTGATGTCGGAGGGAGGAGAGAACGACGAGGAGAGAAAGTGTGTAAGAGGCAAGGGTATACTGGGCATCTGGGCAAGAATGCTTGTCGGGTCATTAATGCTCCACGCTATGCACGCTCCTTATGGATCTGACCAAATCAGTGACCGATTGCTCCCTCCTCCACAAACGCTTTATCCCGACTCACCGATCCATCTTATTCGCAAAACACGTTTTGGGAATGGGGATTTTCGATCCCGTCCCTCGAACCCCTTCAGCCGTTCGATTTAATCGGTTCGGATTCAGCTACTTACTCCTTAGGATCTTCCTCACAGCAATAAAAAAATCCTTTCATGGACTCACTCAAGTCTTCTCAAGTCTTCTGAAGTAGCTAATGTCTTCAAAAATTACAATCTGAATTCTGAATATTCTCAAACTGAACTCTTCTTAAGTCATTGAAGTCTTTCGAAGTAACTAATTTCACCAATAAAAATTAATTCTCTGAATTTTTCGAAAGTAATGGAATTGTCCTGAAGTTACTGAACCCTTTCTAAGTATTTAGGAAGTTTAAAGTCTTCTGAAGTAGCTAGAAGAAGTCAAAAACAACGTTTTAGAATATGCAAATGCGGATTAAGCAACAAAAACCTACAATCCTTCATAAAAACCGATTTTCATTTTGAAAATTTTATTATTTTATTTCAATTATCTTTCAAAAGTTTTAAAAATCGACAACCCTTAATTTTAACACCCCTTGAGAATACCTTTTGACTCGCGATGATCAAAATCGTCAGATTTAATAATGCTTTTGCAAAAACAGACCGTCTATTTTTCAATTTTGAGTATGTTTGAAAGGTATATTTAAAAAAAATAAAAGTAATTTCTAACCCCCTGTGATAATACCTTTCGATTAGTGTTTGTCAGTTAAAAAAAGAAAAAAAAAATAATTTTCGTCAGATTAGACGTCAGATACTTTTATTAATTCCACTCACCAACTGTTGCAAGTTTGACCTTGATTCGTAGGTTGTGTAACGGACATCTAATAATAAAAAATTGTCTATATAAAACCTGAAGGTTCGATTGAAGCTGGACACTTGTCCTAATAAAGCTTTAGGTTGCACTCGTTTAGAGCTTGGAAAGCAATTGTAGCGTTATAGAATGGACGTTGGAGCTGTACCGAGCGCCAGCGACCAGCAGTAATTAAATTCTTTGAGAGAACGATTCCGGAATGTCAGAATGGCGCACGTAATTAAAAGGGAAACGTTTCGTTTCGAGGCCCACAGGACTCTGGTAATTAAAAGAATACGGCCCGTAATCGAGCACCCTCTCCTTTCCCTTGTTCCTCTTTCTTTATTTCTGAGCCAAGATAGATAGGCTCGTTGTACCTTTTCGAGGGACCGGAGCTCGAATTGCATGCTAATTTTTTCGCCTTCCCTTTCTTGGACTCTGAGTTTAAAAGCGTGACTTTTTACAATCCCAGAAGCCCTCGGTTTCATTCCCTCGAAATTAGACCCCCAATTCAAATAGTTTCAAACAATTATCATTATTTGAAACCCACCACTTCCAGCTCAGATACTTCAGTCGAACCTTAGCCTTATCAAGTTCTCGCACCCTTGGACACCTGCAGCCAATGACGTGAACAAAATTGTGTTATAGCTTTTTTCAGCAGATTGAACTCTCTTTTTTGTTAATATATCTGGAGCGATGAAATGAATCAAAATTTTTTAAATGTCTTACAAGATACCCCACAATCGATTGTCACGGATGGCTGACTAAAATTTCTTTATCTACTTACACAAAAATAGTTCTTTTTAAAAACCTAGGTTATAGAAAGTTTTTGAAAAATACTTTTTGATTAATTTTGGCTTTAAAGTTATTTAAAATTTTTATAAACTGTTCAGTAAAAAATTTCGTAAGAAAAAAATGTTTAATAGATATTTATAACAATAGTAATTGTTAACATATGGTGTTTCTTTGTTTTTTTAGTCAAAAAAAAATTTGTTGTGTCATTGACAATTAGCTTTAAACTGAAAGTAATTATATATACTTGTAATATATTTCATTCATTACGAGATGATACAAATTCCTTTTATTCTTTAGATAGTTTGTAATTTACACACCAAGAATTTAGACTCAGAATTTAGACGTGTTTAGAGTTTTTTCACAAGAATTGACCAAAATGTAATATCATTTGGAAAAGATTAATACCTTTTTCGAAGGACGAAGGAGGATGAAATTCATGGCTTACTAAAACTTCTTTATCTACTTACAAAAAAATAATTCTTTTTAAAAAATGTTTAGTAAAAAATTTGATAAGAGAAAACGGTTTGGTAGATTACAATCGATGTTCCTGAATGGCTGGCCAGCACTGTTTTATCCACTTAAAGAAAAAAAGACTACTGCAAATTGTCAAGCGCGTTTTAAAGTTTGCTTGTCAAGCGATTCATCATTTTGAAACTCATATCTAAATTTATAGTCGAGAATAGAATGGAATTTCTTTGGGTGAAAAGAAGGAAACGAGAAAGAGGGTTGTAACATCATGACAGGGGAATGGCAACTGCTTCCTCAGACTCCAGAGCAGTGGGATGTTTATTTAACTCGAAGTAATTTGATCAAAAATTTAATCAAGTCGGATTTTTGAACGGCATCGGAGAGCGTGGCGAATCGGCGATGTCGGGGGCAATAAAACTCGAAAGAATTTTCCTACTCCGTTTTACGTCACCCCTCTCTACGTCGTTACACTCCCCGACGAACGTGTCTCGCGTATCGAATCTTGAAAGGCGAGTGATAATCTAGATCCGTAAAATTCGCGACGTTTTAAAATTCACTGAACCGAGTCATAGGCGTTATCTTAATGCGCACGATTACCGACAGCATAAGAAGATACACTGTCGAGCAGTTTCTTAAAAGTTCTTATTCTCGAGAACATAACCACTTCTTAACGTTTACTAAATTCCTGTACTCAATTTATCTTAAATGAAAGTTTATATTAAGGAGGAATAGTACTCAGAAAGGGCAATTGTAAATTAAAAAGAGAATGTCAAGATGAACTTCGAGTTGAAAAATGAATGTATTGAAAGCTCAGCATTCTTCAAGAATACTTACGCTTCAGGATTTGAATATATCTTTTACAGGGGGAGGAAACTTCTTCTGAGAAGGTCGAGAGAGATATAACATTCTCCCTAGATTCCTTACTCGCTTCCTCTGTTCTCTATTTCGCAAGTCTCGGCTGGTGGCGATCAATCCTGCGGATCCTTTAATTAATCGTAAAACTAATGGCCGCCGTGGATAAAGTCCCACGAAGCAGGGATATTTCGCTCTGATGCGCGCGTCCTCTGCCAACCAGAGAAAAGAGGGCGGATTGCTGGGTAATATAACGGGTGGCGTCCTTTACCCCTTGGCTCGTATTCCTCGGGACCAGTAATGAGGCTAATAGACACGTACCACTCGTAAAAAGTTCTCCCTGGAGTTCCTAAAGTTAAGAGCGCTACTTCGCTGCTATCGTATAAGCTTCCCGAAATAATATATTTACCTTGAAATTCTTAAAATTTGTATTCATATTATAATACTGACGATGAATATTTATATACTTATAGACTCCACGATGAATAGGAATTTTTTTAAGCAGTATAAGTAATTGCAGATGTAAAGTATTGAAGAAATCCATTTGCAGTAATGGTTGGGGATTTAACATCTTGACACTTTACTTATCAACAACTCGCAGTTCATTCAAGATGCACCCCAAGCTTAGCGAAAACACAACTCATGCACTTTATCGCCCGTTTCAATTCATCGGTGCGGTTATTTAATCAAACATCTTCCAGCTGGTGTGATGTTCTGCACGAAGCGAGGGTGCGACCCCTGGTTCAGCCACAGAATCCAACCCCACGATTCCGGGTCACTCGGCACCAGGGGCAAAGCCCATAAAAGCCCTACAATCTACTGATATCGTTGGATCACTGTACATCACTTACTTTTTCGTCCATTTGTCGCTTACAGAACGACAATTCGTAACACAGGGTGAGAAACAATATGCCACTTGTTCTCGAACCCTCATGAAGGTTGAAACTGGAAAATTATTACTCTTTAAACAAGAACTTTTCCATATCTTTCAACTTTTCTAAATATATGAATTAGTAAGAATTTGACTAGCAATAAGTAAATTAATATATATAATAGTATAGACTATTAAATTAGTTATTTTTCCAAACTTTCTCTAAATGAAATAGTAAGTCACTTATTACCAAAATGAATTATGAAGAATAACTTACTAATCTGTTTAGGAGTTTTATAGTTTTTTTAACAGATATTTCAAAAACTCTTTCCAAGAATTTCGAATTATTTTAATAATATAATAATATAATTTATAGTAAATAACTTCGCACCATTTGAATTAGTAAAAAACTAGTATTAATTAGTCAAATTTAACTAATTAGGATTGAGAGAGTGCAATTAAACTAGTTGCAAGACTGAGCTATTGTGTTATTTTGGAATTATAATTTTCTTTTTATACTCTAATTAAAGAATGTATTAGAATTAGATAAAAATTGAGAAAGTTGAAGCATTTTGAAAATTTGTGTGATCATTTTTTTGTCAATTTACAAATTCTATGAATGTATATTCATGATGCTCAGAAGTTTCAACAATTTATCTTTATGCAATTGTTGGATAAAAAAATTGTCAGGCATAAAATTTTGAAAATTCAAGAAAGCGAAAACAATTTTAACTTGAAGCTAAACAACGCACGATATGAAAAGCGATTTCAAAAGATTTCAAGTGGTTTTAAAGAGTTTTTAAAGAATTTCAAAAGACTTCAGGGGAGTTACAAGATTTTAAAGTAATACAAAACCAATATTTTCTAAAGTATTTTAAGAGATTTTAAGTGATTTTAAGGAATTTAGAGCGATTTTTAAATAGTTTCAGAAGAATTTAGATGAGTTTCATGTAATTGAAAAATTTTGTAAATTATTTTAAAGGATTTTAAATGATATATTAAAAATTCTAATAAATTTTAAGAGAACTCCAGAGAATTTTCAAGAACTGTTAAATCTCTTGAATTTCATTGAAATATTTAAAGATAACTTAAAATGTATTTTAATTTCTTTTAAATGTCAAAATTTTGTCAAAATATCTGAAAGAATTTTAAGAGATTTCAAATGATTTAAAAGTATTCCAAATAACTTCAATGCCCTGTTTCATTGTCAACAGTATTTCAGTTTCATTACATTATAGCGTTATAAATGTGTAATATTATATAAAAATATTGATACTATAAATATAAATCCTGACCAGGGTTTCGTCAGAACCCTATTTTAAATAGTACTAAATGCAGCAATTTCCGCACGTGTATGCTAATCTGGCAGATTTTTTAATTAAGTGAAGATGGAGTTTTGCAATTCAGTTTTTCATCCCCTCGTAAACCTAAATTCGAAAAAGGCCACATCTTGGAAATATGCTGTTAAATATGTATATTTTACATGTTTTCTCTTTGTGCTCATTTGTAAATGATGCTACAAACGAGGCAGACTTCCTCGTTAAGTGTGGTCCTCCAAGTCGCTTCACTATACAATCAAAAGTTGTCATCACTGTCATTCGACTTCAAAGAGTACTGACAGCGCGTTAAACTATCACTTTAACGAAACGTGTCTGAAACCCATAACCCGACTGTTCTTTGCGCACGTCAACGGTTCGTACGCAGCGCGTCAAAGAGAAAGCGCCATACCATTTTGTATACACATGTAAACGGTATTACCGTCGATTTCATGTCGGGACATAAAATTAATTCGCGCGGAGTTTACAACTCTAAGGTGTTGTAAAACTAACGGCAAAGTATCGATGCTCGTGATGGAGTAAAAAGTATTTTTCCACTGAGAGATAGTTCGCTCTGGCCACAAATATTATCATTACGACTGACAGCCACTTAACACCCGCCGAGTTTTAAACCCGATTATGCTTTCCACTTTTCGTCAATCCAAAATAACAGGTTGTGGAATCTCAAGTTTTTTATACATCTAATTATATAGATCTTTGTAGTCATTTTTTAAAAATATTTAAATATCTTGATTCTAAATGTCTTCAAATTGTTTTAAATATTTCGAAACCCCTTGAAATTTTTTAAATGTCTTGAAATGCATAGAAAACTTTGGAAAATCCTTTTGTTATTTAGTGCACTGTTATTCAAGTGCTTCCCCTAAATTTATTAAGGAAAAGAGTTTCGTATATTTGTTTAAAATGATTTATTGATTCACAAAGTACAATATAAAGATTGTGAGTATCGAACTCAATAACTTATAAGACGAATTCGGATGTAAA
>JAUESI010000007.1:2404603-2427948 GCA_032275145.1 Synergus laeviventris | reverse complement strand
TTACTTCTAAATTATTTTTTATGCTCGATTTTCTGATATTAAGTCAATACTTTGAATTTCCCGGGTGTAGCTGCCATATCATAATTAGTTCCTAAATTGTGGATATTAATATAGTTGGCGCGCAAAAACACTTGTCAAAATTTTTACACATAGATTCCACCCCATCAAGATTTTCAGGATCTCAGCATTAACTTCCATCTTCAATATTCCGGTGTTTATCTAAATAAAAAACTAAACTCTTTGATACAAGAATTGCTTTAAAAATAAACTTTTCAGCGTTTATTGGCAATGAAAAATAAACAATATTGGTTTCAGTTTTAAGTTTCAATCAGCTTTTCATTTTATGGAGTTTCTTTTTCAAGAGCCGTGCTGAAATTGATTTTCCGTTTCACAGATTTGCCAAACGTATCGAGTTGTCAAACTAAAAGGAAAAAAATCTTAATAAAACCAGTTAAAAATGTTGGAACTGTTTCATAATTTAAAGAAAATTGATGACAATTCCTTTATCATCTTGTAATTTTCTAATAGTGTTTCTATTGACACGATTCTTCCCTCGGTTATCTCTCTGAAATGAAAGCTAGAATATCTGTCTGTCTGGAATCATAAATTCTTTTAAACATATATGGTAGGTACTGCAACAATCATCTCCTGTTTCATGATTCTTGTTGATATATATATGAGATTGTAGTTTAGAAACATAGAATTTTTCTGGCTAACGAATCACAGGGAGGAATTATACCTTTGCGAGAGGCCTCCGGAGATAATTTATTGGTCAATCAAAATGACGTATGGAGGTATAAGGTGACACGTCAGCGTACGAAGCTGACCATTAATTTTAATACCCGTCAGCATCAGATCTTCCTCCGTTGCTCTCTCAACATCCACTGACGAGCACATTCATCGACATCGGCTACCGTGCGACTAATGTCTGCTCACTATGATCATCTTTGAAGATCTTCGTCGCTTGATCTCCTATACGAGAAATTAATTATTATCCTTCTCTTAATCCTCTGCATTTATCGGCCCTAATCCTGCAGCTAATATAAATTCCAAACAAAAGAAATTTGAAGACGTTTGCATTTATAAAAATGAAAATGTCTCGAAGTGAAGGTTTCGTAAGAGAGAAGAGAGATTTATTATAGGTCATTTGTACTTTTTTGGGGGTTTTGGCATTTTGCCGAACTCTGGCGTAGGTTATTTCATCCTGCATGAGAGCTATTAGCGTAATCTGTTTGTCTGAGAAATGAAAATGACAAATGACGTCTGGGTTTTGTAATGCTATTGAAGAATGAAGATCAACTTTTTGTGGTCCGTAAATTACTTTGTTTAATTTAGATACTCAGCTTTAAATTAACGGTTTTTATTACTAAATGTGCCAACTATTCTGGCAACTGTATTTTCGTGGTAAAGGTTTAATGTAATTTGGGCGCCCATAGAAAGTGCTGCTAAACAAATAAAGGCATCATTATCATTTTTAAAAAACCGCCAGTGACGCTTGTAATGTTAAAAACGACTGAAGCTCACAATTTAGAAAAAAAGAAAAGTTTTAAGTCAACCTGCTGTTTTTATTTTTCAAAAGCAACCTGTTAATAACTATGTGCCAGTGCAAAAATGCTCCTTCTTTCAAAAACCACAGTCTTTTAGGATAATTTGTATGCACCCTCAAGGCATAAAGTCCACCTCAAGAGCAAAGTTCCCTCGAGTTTTGGAGATTGTTGAACTGTCCTCTTGGTTCCTTTCTCGAATCCACGAGCCTTTGAACTTAATGGCTCAATCCGCAAGTTCCGACAACTCGATGTGTGGGCTTACAAACTGGACCAAAGATATTCTTTTCCTCCAAAGATAGGCGCTTTACCGGGCACCAATGGCACAAAACTTTTTAGTGCCTCGAGCATAAAATGACTGGAACGCGCCACTCTCATGCATGAATGCAACGTCAGCTGCTATCCCCGGTATAGCGAACTCTTCATTAACCAGGCAAGCCATTACGGGCGAGGCGATGATTCGTGAACCGAATATCGCGATATTCGTCTCAACTCTAAATGCCCAGTCAGGTCGGGTTCTTCCCGAAAAAGGAAATTCACAGATGGGTTGAGGAGCCTAAAAAGCTGATCTGTAAGACATGTATGGTTAATTACTGTATTTTGTCCAGTGAGGTCATTTTTATGGAAATTCTCTGATTATTTATAAGACACAGGAATTACTCAAGCAACGGAATTTTAAAACTCGTTTCAGGCTATGTCATTCCATCCAATTAAACAGTAATTGGCATTTCGTAATTATGATACAAATTCCTATAATTATCTCCTACACTTAATTAACTACCGGTCAGAATTGTGGGACTATCTATTTTTCTATGATCATTTAAGATCTCTTAAAAAATTACATAAAATATATGTCAAAGATAACATTTTTTCATTCAAGTAGGTTAAAAACCATCTAAACTTTGCAAAATGCAAAGAAATAATTGTACAATGATTCCAATAAGTCTTTGGGATTCTAATAGGGCTGAAGTATCAGACGTCTAATCTGACGAAAATTAAATTCTTTTTTTTCTTTTTTTAATTGATGAAAATAATACAAAGAAGGACAAAAACAATGTTTTAGAATATGCCAACTCGCATTAAGCCACAAGAAACTACAATCTTTAATAAAAATCGATTTTCCTAAAACACATCATGTTCTTATTAAATTTATCATTTGTGACAAACCCTAATCGAAAGGTATTATCAAAATGTTTTAGAAACTAATTTTATTTTATTTTAATTACTTTTCAAACATTGCCAAATTTGGCAATTGGGTTTCTAATTTGGCAACGTCTGAAAGGTAATTGAAATAAAATAAAATTAGTACACCCCTTGAGAATTCCTTTCGACTGGGGATGGTCAAAATTGACACATTTAGTAAGAAAATGATGTGTTAGTAGTATATTCTTTTAAAATATACATAGCTTTTAATCTTCTTAAGGCAATAGTCTACTTTAGAAGCCGAAAAAAAGCGTTTTTTCAGCAATTTTTCTGAAAGGGAAGGAAATGATTGCGGTAAACGAAATTTTGAGACGATTTTTTTTTCTGGGGCGCCTGGAGTCTGGACTTGTAAATCGGTGCTAGTGATGGAGGTCGTGCGATGCATCTGAAACAGTCGAACAAAATTTTTTTTTAATTTTTATAAATTCCTTTTCTATATGAACTAAAAAAAATACCGAAGAAATTATGAAATTCCACATTTTTTCGAAGTTTGAAAAAAAAATTCACTTTAAGTTGCAAAACAAGGAACTTATAAAAATTTTTTAAAAAATTGGTTCGACTTTTTCAGATGCATCGCACGACCTCCATCACTGGCACCGATTTACAAGTCCAGACTCCAGGCGCCCCAGAAAAATTGTTACAACTTTGGAAAATTTCAATAATTTTTAATAATAAAAATTGTTTTTTAAAGCTGGAATATAGTACACTATCCTCTCAAAATTTCGTTTACCGCAATCATTTCCTTCCCTTTCAAAAAAATTTCTGAAAAAGCGCTTTTTTTTCGGCTTCTAAAGCAGACTACTGCCTTAATAGAAAAAATTGTATCATTGATGTAATTACGAAAACTTAAAGGATCATCGAAAAACAGATGATCCGTGTTTTCTGTCTATTACTAAATGCTCCCAACATCCACTAACTTTAACCGGCTTTATCATCTTCCCAAATGTGCGAAAGCCAGCCAATAAACTCCGGTTTTATCTTTTTAACGTCGTCCTAAACGAAAGGATCGCAACATAGCAACCCCGCGTAGTCTTTTAAGATTCTCGACAGTAATGGGTTGCAGAACATTACTTAGAATCGTGTACCTCAATTTTATTTATTCGTAGGGTGATGTATCCTGGTAGCAGGGTGTCCGTACTAAAGAGTCCCGCGGGATGAATCACAAGGAGGGCGGTCAGGACTAGATGGATGCATAATTCGAGCCTTGACCCCCGGTACCAGAGCTCAGGAATGTCGAATGTGTCTCTTTTTATCTCTCTCTCTCTTTCTCTTTCTCTTTTTCTCTCTCTCCCCATCCCTAGTTCCCCTCTCCTGCCCACCAGGGAATCATTTGTAAAGATTCCAGGACAAAGAGCAACAATCGCCGCTATGGATCTCGCGGTTGACCCCGTGAGGCTTCACTGACAGACAGAAGCGCGAGTCTGTCAAGTCCGCGATCCTAATCTGACAGCGACGTATTGGACGGTCGTGCCGGGACCTCTTGGTAATCAGACATGCCACCATGGACGATTATTAGTCACTGACCACTGGCAATTTCCATACATTTTGATGTGACTCGTACCTCCAATCTCTTCCCAGATTTCTTAGCTGGGAATCAATCCTCTTCTTCTCAATCATTTCCCAGCCTACAGATAAACAGAAAGCAGAAACAGCATTTTGTTTGGCATGGAATTTAATGAATAAAAATGTAAATTTGGAGACTGACGTCTTCAGTTTGTCAGCATCCAACAATCACATAACATTTAAGTGTCCCACTTTCGATAACGTTTTATAAATTGAATGTATTTGGCGTGAGATATTCTGTGCATTTTGCATAAAACATAATTTGGAATAAAAGATTTGACGATACGAGTCGACGAAGTGATGTGTGATTGAATACAAAGCTATACACAGATAGGCGACTTGAAAAACTGTGGACATTCGGTTGAAAAATGGGCGGAAGCATTTCTCTGACGGCGCCAAGGGACCCTCATTCATTCAGAAACTTTTACGAGATTCTCTTGGGTTCTCTGTAAACATGAAGTGAACAATGAATGAATTATTTGTGTGAAATATAGCTATATGGAAAGTTTACTACCAATGCAAAACAAGTTCTTTTACAAAGATTCGACTGCTTTAAATTTAAACCTTAGCATTTTTTTATGTATCTAGATTAATATTGCTACAGTTTGTTTCGATTTTTTTTATAATGTCCAAAAAATAGAAACCAAGGTACAGAAACTTACTGATACAGAAATTTACTGATGTCGTTTTAGAATAAAAAAAACTTCAACCTCCCTTAAGAAACCATTTTGTTAATTAAAATTAAAAAACCAGTTAAAAGCAAGAAATAAGCTATAAACAAAAAATAACTATTTCTTACCTTTGCGAAGAGATGTATGAAACTTCAGTCCAATAAGATTCAATATTTGATTATTTTTTATTAAGAAAATTTAAAGAAAAGAGATTGCTATGTTCTACAAATATAAATTTAATTTTATACCGTTGGTCAGAAATGGATACTCATGCAATTTGAAAGTTTTATATGTAGTAGGAGGAAGAAAGAATATTGATGGATAGATACATAAATAAGAAAATTATCTCCATTATTCTTGTAGAATAAGGAATTCAGCTATTATGTTATCGGAGGAAAGGAATGAAAAATATTCATCAATTATTCAGGTTCCGCTACCTACAACGGTAGGCTATTCCCTCTTTAGGACAGAGGTAAACGGAAATGTACCTTAAAGTGGTCATCTTTGTTTTATCGACGTCTGAAGAATTTCTTCTGTCCAAGTTCCTTGTGTTCTGTCATACCTGCTATTTCTCACCTACTGAATAACTCAACTCAACTTCCCAAGATTCCCCCTCAAATATTTCATTATTTAAATATTGACTATTTTATCGAAGAATTATTTAACAAATGATCTACTGGTTGTTTTTCGATCATTTTTAAATTTAATTACATCAAAAAATGTCTTTGAGTTCATTTGAAAGGTATCTTTTTATAGAATTCGATAGTTATTGATTTCAGATTTAAAAAATTCTTTAAAAAGTGAAAAAATTGAAGTTCGCAAGCACTTTCAAAATATCTAAAAAATCCACAGGAAAAGATTACTTTCTGCAAAATTTGGTTACGAAAGTCTCAAGGATGTGTTAGCTCATTTCAAGCAGAGTTTTGATAGCTTTTAATCTTAATGTGATCATCGAAGAGGTGGTCCCAAATTTCTGCCCGGTATTATATTTCATCTATGACTAATTCCATCAATACCCTTATACTTGAGTCATAAGAGAAATTTGTATTATTAACTAAACTCTAATAAAAGAAGACTCAATTAAAAAACAAAGTAAAATAAAAAATGCAATTCAAGTAGGTCCCCTGGGCTAAATGACAGGACATTAATATCCCATCAAAGTTTTTAATACCTCGATTTCTATCGGCAAAGTTCGATAGGCTGCTCGTTGGCTAATTCAATTTCAGGCAGCGTTCGAAACACGATTTGAGATAGAGGCAGTCGAAGGTCGTTTTATACGGAGATTAAAGTTCCGCTTGCGAACCCCGATGGTTATGGGTTAAATGAAGTGTGAGGTATCCAACGATCGTATCGCAATAAACGCAGCAGGGTTGGTATAACGTAGGCGTGGCCGGGTTGGTATCAGCGATGGCCACCTTTCGACTGTAAATCAATTGATATCACGAGGCTAAGAGGGGGGGGTTTTCCATGGGGGTAGCTCGACTCGAGCCAGGAAAGCATGCGCCAAATGCTGAATACAGATCGACCCGCCCCAGAGCTTTTATCTCGGATAGTCGTGACGTCCTCTTCTACTCTCTTCTTTTCTTTTAATTCTCACCCTCTCGCGAAAAGGGGCGCCAAGAAACGTACGAATTGATTTCGCCGATTCTCCATTTTACTTAAATTGCCTCTCAAGTGCAGACAGTTAGACAAATCGAGTACAACCTTTGTATATTAAATTTAATAAATTTACATCTGGTAAGATTGAAAAAAATTATATAAAAAAGGCTTACCTTTGTCTGATGCTTTAATTTGAATCTTCTGTCTATAAAAAGTGCATATAAAAATAATAAAAGTTGGTACAGTAATAAAATTGAAAAGGGATGAAATGAATAAAGATTCATGTTGCTTGATAATGAGAGTATTTAATCGACTTTTAAATAATCTTACACGTACACGACATATTTTTTTCGGTCGAGCATATGTGGTTTCATGTACGTGCCTCTGCTCTTAATACATAAGTAAATAAATAACTAAGTTACTTTAAACAGTCTATAAACGATGATACCGCTACAAATCGAATGGTATGTACACATCGGTTTAAAGTTCTCCTACAAACGGCTTCTCTATTAACTTCTCTATATATGTATAAGGATCTATTGCACGTTGCAATTACTTCTGTCGCTTGGGGTTATTTTACATTTTTACAATAAATTAGCGGAAATCACCATTAGCATACGCAATGCGTATTCTTTGCACACCGCATTTCGTCAACGACTCTTTTTTATACATCCACGAGAGAGAAAGAGAGAGAAAAAGAGAAAATATCGGTAGAATCCTGTTACAGTCGATAACAAAATGGCACTGTACGCTTTGGTCGCGTTTAATGTTTCTACAATTCAATCCTTTTTATTATTCATTACTCTTTATCATTAATTATTTTTTTATAATTCAACGTTTTAAATTTGGAATACTCTGACGTTTCATAATACAATTTTAGAAGTACACTGGGAAAATCAAAATTCTAGGTCCTTCCAACAATTTCCAGAGTTGCAGAGAAAACATATAAATAAGTGAGTTTGACGACAATCAAAATTCTGCATTTTTGGCATAAAGACGTTTTACAATGAGCCATATCGAATTTGTTGGAAGACTTTTTAACACACATCTTGATTCTAAAATCTCTTTAAACATAATTTTATATATCTTTTTTTATCTCATAAGAACATTAAGAACGCGACGCGACAAATCAACTCGGAACGTACGAAGTTGTTCTCGAACTTTGGCAGTTTCGGTTCCCCTTCCGATCTCCGACAATTCATCCGTTATCTCTTATCAGTCTTTGAGCCAGGCTTTATGAGCCTGGTAATGTAAGAATTCCTCTTCATCGAGTCGAATTTAACATTGGCCCAAATGGGTTGGCAAATTTAGAGTCCTCATTTGGCTTGAAGTTCCGCCGCCTGTTCTTCCTCTTCTTTAGTCAACGGGACTGTCGAGTGATTGTAGAGACCCTGGGCCATCAACTGAAGCGCGAGGGGATTTTTCTGTCCACTCGCCTTTTTGATCTTCGCTCTCTTGTTTTGGAACCAGATTTTTATTTGGGCTTCGTTCAGACCTAAATCCCGTGACAGTTGTTGTCTTCGTCTTTCTGTTAGATATCGGTTCTCCGTAAATTCTCTCTTTAACCTCGCCAATTGTTCGCCACTGAAATTCGTCCTAGGTCTCTTCTCTTCCGGTGTAGTTCCAGTTACCTTTCCGTCGCTTGGCCTCTTTACTCTTCTCGTCCGAGGACCTGAAAGCATACGCGAAGATTCTATGATTAGCTCGTATCTGTCGATATCGCTGTTAAGCACAGGGAATTCGTTGCTCCAGGGTTAAAATAAGAAATAATGCTTTTGGAACGTGTAACAATAAAATAAATGGATGATGATGTATTTATTGTTAAAGAATTAATTTTAGAGTAGACTTGGCATTTAATAATTATTCTGCAAATATATTTTGAGAGCAAATCAACTATTTTCAATGTTCTATATAATTACCCATCGTAAATAAGATGCCCGTATGGGTTCCGTTAAATCCAGTAAGAAAATAATTAAGACTAATGAAGTTACAAACATGCTATTAAAGTAATATAATGCAGTCAAGCAGAGTTGATCCAGCAGCTGATAAAGAGCTTTAAAGTTATATGGAAATGGAAGTGCCATCCTGCAAAACTACTAAATAAGAAAAAAAAGAAGAATCGATGATATATTAAAATTGAAATCTGAATTAAGAGGACGAGAATATCCTTTGGATTTAATGGGAATATTAGAAGTATGTGAAACAGGATCTCAAAGATAACAAAATTATAAAGTGACTAAATGAATAATTGTAAAGCAAATAGGAAACTTGAATAAATTGTATGAATTTCTACGAAGCTTAAAGAATGAATACAGGAAATCAAGATTAGGTACATTAAGATGATATCAAAGTTAATCAAAGTCATAATTCAAGGTAACTAAACAGGAAATTAAGAAATTATAATACTTGTTTAGTGATAATGAATCGAGAAGTCTTTTCATAAAATAAAAGAGGAAGGAAGTAAACGTGTTGCAGAAAGAAAAAAATATCTGCAAATCTATTAATCTATCTTACAATATAACATTATAAAAATGTTATTTAAAAATGTTATGCATGTATAAGCACTCTTTTCTAGCACCTCGCTTGCATATATTTGACCTTTGATAATTAATAATTAGCATTTTACAAACGTCTTCAATTTATTTAAGATCCCTTAAAATTCGTTAACCTGGACATTTTTAATAATCCTTTGAAATCTCGGGAAGTCTTGATTTCAAAAACCATAATGGAAACGTAGCAGCTTCAATGTGAATGAATCTCATCAAAATACATATATTATATTATTAAAATACATACATATAATTCGAAGAAAGCTTCTCAATCATAAACCATAAAGTTTTCTTCATGCTTGAAAATGGAAAAAAACTATAGCCTTGAGTAATTCTTATTTCCTGTTATAGGAATGAGAATAGGATAAAAAGCCATGTTCTGAAAGGTCCATCAAATCCGCCATCAAAGTCAATCAGGTATTTGAACTTGAAGCCATAAACTTGGGTAATAAAAAAGATAAAATTACGACTCCGTGTCTACACCTGAAGTCAACAGCAAACGCAACTCGATGATAATGACGACCATCCTTAACTTTATGAAAGCCTTCGAACGTCCAAGAAATTGAGTGTGGTTATCATCTATTTATAGTTGCTCAATATAAAATCGACACATTTTCTAAACTATCGAAGCGCTTAATAGAAGCAAGGTGATGTAATTGAGGAAGCCATTAATACACCTTTCACCATTCCTGGTTTATCAAAACATACAATTCCTGCATTTAGTTTCAATGCCAATTCTGAAGGCAAACTCTAATGACACATTTTGCATATCCTTTTGCTGTCTTTTCACTGAAATATGTCTCAAAGCTTTAAAATAATAATTTAATTTCGTGAGAAAAATATAATCAACAGATTATTAAAGTCTAGGGAGAGGAGGTTTCCTTAGTTTATCATTGGATTTCTCCTTAAAGCGACTGGATTTCAATTTAACCAGAATGCTGGTGGCGGTATAGGAGGCTGATCTCCTCTCTACCAGCTGAGTAAATTCTTCGATCTTCCCTGCTTTATCGGCCGATTTCTCAGGCAACCCCGTGGCAGAATATCGCCTTGTAGGCACCACTTACCCGGGCAGCACGTCTCGGTCTCGCTTTATCGTAAATCAAACAGATTATTACTGCCTCTGCGGTGCGTATTCACCTTCCTATGCACCTAAACATTTACGTTTACATAGCAAAGCGGACGTTCAAGCGTGAATATACATTCTTCACGTCCAGGGGCAATTTTCAATCTTAAAAAGGGCAGAAGAAACTTTATTTTCCTATTAAAACAAAACTCGAAGATTTAATAACTATATTTAAACTAGAATCTGAATGTCATTTTCAAATAAATAAAAGTATAAGAATAATAGTTTGTACTTCGATCTTGGTTTTTACATAAAAATGAAAAGTGGACAGGTTAGTGGTAATTTTTTATTGATCACGTTATCTCCAGAGTCCGAGGAGCAAAAGACTCGCGTATCTAATCGTTGAAGTTGTCCGTTGAGTATCTCAGTGACGACATCAGCTCCTAATGACTTAACGACTTAACAAGGTATCTTCTTCTTCGATAACATTTAAAGTCATTTCAGTCGCAACGAGTGTCGTGCGGAAGATAATAATTATTAGCTATAAATCATCTCGAGCTGATATAGTGCCCACAATGTACGTTCGCTGCATTAGCACACGTTTAGCTTAGACGTGCCGCAAAACTTGAGAAGCGTTAAGTGATTTTTTCAACTCTTTATTTTTTTACCTTGTGCTTTACCATACAATGGTCATTATTCAAGCGATACAATTTTCAAATCTCTTCTACGGTAATAAATTTCAAAATTTACTTGAAAAATAAGTGAAGTTAATGATGAGCAATGAAATGTTCTAGCCTTATCTCTAAATATAAGTTTTATGTGTTTTTGACAGTAGAGTTTCTTTACTCTTTCGAGGTTTCAGTTTAAAACTTTAGATTCTGGAAAGAGATATTGTGAAAGGTTTTACGGTACAAATAAGAGTGGATCTAAGTTTCCTATTGAAGTGAAAATGACTCTGATTTCTAGAAACTGAGGAAGTGTAAATTTCTTTCTTCGTCAATTAGTTTGACTTGTCTGCTGGGTGTTAATGAAGCAACGTCGTGGATTATGCGAGCGACTCATCCGGAATATCGAGTTGGAGCGATTCGTTCCGAGAAGCTGGAGAAGAGCTAACGTCTAACTCAGGGGCGATGGAAATTAGTGGTTCTAATGCCACACGTCGCTGGTATGCGAGATACTTTGGGGTGGGTGAGAGACTTCCGGGACGAGAGACGTCTTAGCGTTATTGGTTTCACCCCCGACACTTCACCACCGTCAGGAAGGGTCGGGCCGCACTTCGTCGGAACGAGACTTCGCTTAAGTAATTAGACTGCTGTTCGTTACCTCAGTCATTCCCTATCAGAGTACTAGCTTATACAGAACAAGAAACTTCCAAGATGAGCAATGCAGGGGGTGAACTTGAACGAAATTATTCAAAAATAAAAACATCTTTTCACTTAACAAAAAATTACTTCCGAAGGCATAGGTCACTACTTTCTCAATATGAATTAGTTATATAGTAACAAATTACTAATTCCTCCAGTAACAAGGACAAACTAAGTGCATTAGTAAAGACTATTCAATGAAATATCTTAAAAAGTTTTAGATCCCTTAAGATTTTGCATAATCTTTTAAAAGGCATTAAAATATTTTAAAATCGCTTTGGGGAACTTTAAAATCTCTTCATTCATGAAAATATCTTAAATTGCTAAAAGTATCATGAAATTTCTTAAACCCCTTAAAATTCCATGAAACAAATTTTAGACCTCTGAACATTTTGCCAACTCTTTTAAAACTCATATAGGAATCTTTTTAAACCCCTCAAAAGATAATAACATGAAAAATGTTTTAAATCTCTTAAAATTTCGCAAAATCTTTTAAGTCATAAGAATCTTTATAAATAGCTTAAAATGAGGAACATTAAAATCACATAAAGTTCGTTAAAATCTCTTAAAAATTTGTCAAAAATTCTAAAATACCTAAAAATCTCATGAATTTATAAAAATATTTCCGATAATCTTTTAAATTCACTTAAAATCCCTGAAAATTTCTTAAAATTACTATAAACCCCTTGAAATTCCACGCAAAAATGATTAATTCATTATAATTCTTAAAAATATCTTAAAATATTTATTTATTTATACAAAAGGTTTCAAATTACTGATGCTCGAAGGACAATAAAATTCATTGTGAACAATTCAATTATTAGATTAGTAAGTTATTCTTACTAATTCATTTAGTAGACAGTGGAGAAATGATTAATTCAATAGTCAAATATAAGGCTACTATAATTCACTTAGTCAATTTCTTTCTAATTAAAATCAATATTGCCTATTTTTGTTCGTGTTCAAGTCAATGTCCATTTTCTCATGTTGTTTTGTTGAAAATTGATTTGGTAAACAATTTCGCTAAAAATTCACTTTTGGTTCAAAAGAATGGCAATTTTTTTATTATTTTGGGCATTTGTAAAAAAACTGACTTACGTAAAAACCACAAACACAGACTTTTTTTTCCTTTTCATATTGCAAAACTATCTATCTTCTAATTTAAATTATTCTAATTTTTTTCCATCCTTATTTAGAAATTATTATTATTATTATCCTTATTTAAGAGAGAGTGAAGTAGACTTCAGGCATAATGAAGAATTCAAATATCCATGAGTGGTGTGATCGGAACGGTCCGCCTTTTCGATGCTCGGATCTCACAAAAATCAAGGAATGGCAGAGGAATGGCATTGTGAGCCAGGTAATAAATCGTCTCTTACATTGCTGATAATTCAATGATCCCCGAGTCATTCGTTCTCGCGGACGATGGAAACAGAACGCTGTCAGGCCGGACATAAAGTTTCCGCGTCGAACTTTATAGACTCTGCGGGTGTAAGATCGGCTAGAGTGATAGCGTCGGTGTTGATCGTTATGATTTGATTTATTCGCAATTATAGCCGCGTGCAAACGGTGTGGCAGCACAATTTCTTGCTGTTTACATCGTGAATTATTAGTGGATATGAACTTTGCCAGGAAATCGGGGTTAAGAGGGTTAAGACGAAAGGAACCCACAAGAAGTTTGAAGCGCTCTAACAATTTTGTACCTCATTTTTATCCGAATCAATCAAAAACTCTTCACCACAATTATTGAATCCAGCAAATAACGTCTTTTCGCTAATCTAAAAACTTCAGTCATTTAGTTAAACGATAAATATTTTCGTTCCTATTTTATTTGTTTCGAGCGCGGTTTAAAAAAAAATACTACTCGACCATGGCACCATTATCATGGCATCCAGGATGTCATAAGAAGGAATCGTCTGTCGTATGTTTCCGCGAAATTTATTGAACCGTTAATTTGAACGATCTTCAAGCGTGGTAACCCCGATTAGGAAAGACACATGATATACTTTGTAAAGATGCTAGCTGAAGACGATACTTGAGAATCGATCCGGTTGTTTTTCCGTGAATGTGTATGTGCTTCTGCTCGCGTTGAGAGTACGAGTTGAGTCGAGTCTTTGACTTATGATTGCGACCATTACTTGGACAAACGAGGCTAAGCGTGTCGACATGTGCAAACGTCCTTCGCAAGTCGCTCTATGGCCGCAAAATTGCAGAAGAGCCGAGCTTTCCGAGTCTGGCTCGATTATCACCTGTCAGTTTTAGGATCTCCTTGTTTGTGTTATTATAGTCGTTATTCTTCTTCTTTACAGTTCCTCTTTTTATTTTTATATAATTTTCTCTGGTTCGGAAGAAACCTCTTTAAAACGTTTCACAGTTACTTTGTTGCAGCAGCTGCAGCCGTTTGATACGTATTGCATATCAATGATTTTATAATGTAATCAATAATGCGATGCTGATGTTCATGTACAAAAAGAGTACTGGCTCTAACATGTTGCATGCAACTATCTCAGAATAAGAGTATAAATACCAACGTTGATGATTCTCAATGATTAAGCACTTTTTTTGCAAGCAGAGTAACAACGCTGACGCGAGGGCTTCCGCGAATTTCATGCCTTCAATAATTGATGGGTATCTGAATCGATACAAAATTCCAGGAGACAGCTCGACTTCCTTTGATGACATCTTAAATTAGTTCAAGGATTTCAACTTTGCTCATAAAAACTTGCCTCTTTGTACAATGTCAGTAGCATCGAAATCGAGAGGTCCAAAAATAAATGAAAATAAATTGACAAGTTACAAATTGCGAGCGAGTGTGCGAGAAAAAGTTCACTTAAAATGTAAGGCTTCATCCTGAAATATATTATATATATATTCACTGGTTTTCAAATCTACATTTTGCATTTTAAATCTCACGTTCTTCAGCGCCATTTCACCTACTCGTGCTTAGATGTGTACATTCTGTACTCAATCGGGTTGTTACTTACTTCGTCCTGAGAACAGAAAAGAAAAGACATCGGTTAGAATTGCATTTTCAACATTTTTAAAATCAAATATTGTCATTTAAGTATCATTCTGCACAATAAAGTGAGAAATCAGATATAAATATAAATGTATAGCGTCAGAATGAATAAAAAAGATATTCGATCTGACGATAGTTTTTAAGGTGACTTGTGCTTATGGGAAATGTTCACCGGTAGGTAAACTTATAAGTAATGACCCTTGATTGGTCACTCGTCGATCGTTACTCGAGTGTACGTGACTGCATTTACGTTTCCACGGGTCGTTAACTCGTTTCCATTAAGGCGCGGCCTCGAATCCCTCCTCTATTTCTCCCTTTGTTTTATTACACTTTCATTATGTTTTCTTATAGACGAAAAACGATTTTGACATCTTGGAAGAAAAAAAAACGAGGAAGTCTCAACACGTCTGACCAGAACTGACTATTTCTACTTACGTAGGGTTTTTATAAACTTCTCAAATAATTTGCATTTATTAATTACAGATGTACAATTTATTATTCGAGACTGATTACGAAACAACTAAATTTCGAATTAAAATTCCATTTCAATTAAAATGAAGTTAAAACTCCATTAAAGTGAAATTAAAATCATATAAAACAGAAAACTTTTTACGAGCAAGAAATTTAAACTCGTGAGTTTGCTGCCTCGGTCTAAATATTTAAAAGATTTTTATTCGTCGTTCTTTGGCCACGAATCAAATATATCGAGTATATTTTAATTAAACGAGAAATCGAGCAAAATTTCGGGGCACGTATCGTTTTAATTGCTCGAGCTTTCGACATGAGCTCGTTTCGAATTTTGAAACGTTTTGCCTCACATTCTCTGCGGCGATCAAATGATACAACTTTGTAGGTTTAATTCATAAATCATACAGCAATTACTGTTTTATGTCTCGCAAATTACCCGCGGATATAAATATATTTTCTTGAGATTTATGCTACCTTGATTGTAGAAATTAAACTAGTTTTTATTAGTTTCTGAAAATACTTCTGCCCCTCAATTTGTATAAAAATTGGTGCCGCAGGGTAGCGAAAAGCAATAAAAATCAATACTAACGAGAAGGGAAAATTCCGTAATCATCTCGTTTTGATATTTACCCTAAAGATATAAGCATAATTGCAGTAGCACTCGATCTACTCCAACAATAAAGACGTGCAGTTATATCTCCTTACTTATTACCTCGATTGGCAATCTTTAAGATTTTATCTCTTTGCAGGTTGCTATACATATATGAGAGAGATACGAGATAGTAAGGCTTATGAAGGCAAATAAATATGTATTATCGCCAAGTTCCTTGAGACGGTCTAATCAATTTGACGTTTAATTGAGTCGCGAGCTGGTTATTATTTATAATAATTGCTGTCCTAGTCAGTGGTAGTTAATTGAACCTTGTCTCAGACTTGAACGCAACTTTCCCACGCTTACGTATATAAACATCGTTTTCACCGATAGTGTTCGCGCGAGAACGAATGTTTATTAGTGGAATCGTGCCGACTTAACGAGAGGTTTGAGGCCTGAGGTTAAAGCGCATAAACATGTATCTAGTAATCAGATCTAGCGTTAACGCACCATCAGTTCGTTCACGTTAGCCTTTCATTCTCGTCTATATCAGAGCTATGATGTCGATCACCTTTTTGACCGCGACCAGATTGCCGAGGTCTTAATAAGATATGCTAACGAGTAAATTTTAACTTCAGGTTTCCTGCGATTGGTTTATAGAAACTATATTTTTGTCAGATTTAAATCTCTTCTGAATGATGGATTTACTCTTGTGCATAGCAAGTATAATGAATTCTTTTAGTTCCAGATTTCACATGAATTAACACACATAAGTGTGTTTAATTAATATTTACTCAGATCAATGAACAAATTGCCGAGCAAGTGTGAATTTAATTATCCGACTCAAAACTGTATTTCCGGCCATTAATCATACACGGTATGAAGAATTCGTAATAATATGTTACGCGTTGTATGTATTCTGCAAAATTAAAGAGGAAGTAATAAAAATGGAATTTTTTCGCGAAACTAAGTGCGACTTAAAATAGGAGTAACCCGATTCAAATTAATCGCGATAAATAAGTGCATAATATGAGTGCCTTGATTTACTTCTACGATTTCAGAATGTATAACGTTACAAATTCCACGTAGTGTACGAGATGCATGAAATTCATTAGTTATTAACTTAATCCCGACGATAAATCTTTCGCAATTTGTGCGCATAATGTGCATTATGCTTTATGAAGTCGTGCTATAAATGACAAAGTTGCATGATGATTAGAAGAAATGATTAACTTGAGGAAGTAAAAAATATGTTACAACACAACGATTTTTTTCAGGGATATATGTATATATAATATACATATATCATTAGTTATGGGAGAAATAATTTTTTCATTTCAATTAAGTCGGCTAATATAGTTGAACACACTAGTGTGTATTTAATTTCGACCGAAAAGGACATAACAAACTCGGTACATGTAAGTAATAGAGTCATTATCTTAATAGCATACGCATAAATTGATGCTACATACGATTATGTTGAATTAGTATGAAAGTACTGTGGTACAAAGCAAATTGCTCAATTATATGTCATATATCTTAATGCTGGATGTATTATTTTACTTCCATTATGTCTAATAATAATAGCTAGTATAATTTCCATTAGTGCTGCTTATGAAGTCTCCTAATGTACCTTCAATATTAGAATTTTTATTCAGTGCTTTTCCACTTGAAAATTCCTTTATGAATAATACACGATTCTCCTGGGTTCCATTTTTTTCGGCTAATATACCCAAAGGATTTACCTGACTTCTATAAGCTTTCCAAGTCAGCAAGTCTAGATAAAACCTTTTAAGTCAAAGAGATCTTTTAAAAGTTGTTAAAGAGAGACAATATTAAAGAAAATTCTACCAGATGTGTACCGTTTTACCTTTTTTCAATAAATCGAAATATTGACAAAACATTTTCAACAATTTTAAACAATCTGAGAAATGAAACGAGTTTTCAAAAGATGGAAATGAGTTCTTGAAAATTACAAAAAATGTTATTTAAAAATACTTTTGTGTTGATTTCCAGTTAAATGTTGAATATCTTTAAAAACAGATTAACGAAAGTTACATAACAATTAATTAGGGGTATAAGGGATTGTTGAGAGTCATAAAAGAAGCGTTGCGTAATTAATCGACAAGTCCTATATATCGTACTGCAAATGCAAATGTGCAAATCTGAGGACAAATTGAAATCATAAAATTAATTAGACTCCAAGGAGAGGATCTGCTCAGCGGCAATGAGACAGCTCATTAGAGCTGCAGGATCGCTAATTTCTCTCTTTCGCGTGAAAGATGTCACGTTACGTCACAGTGACGCGAAACTTTACGTCATCACGTGAATTCCAATTCTCTCATCTTCTCCTCTCTCTCTCTCTCTCTCTCCCCCACCATCTTCGCTCTCATTTCTTAACATATGACTATGAACGATGCTCATATGCTAAATCGACTCCCCCACCACATTCGCGAGTACAAGGAAGGGATAGATAAGAAGTGCAACGCAACGTATGAACAGCACTTGTGAGAAAGAGGGAGAGATAAAAGCTCGCGAAATGTGTGAGTGAGCAAGAGGTGAAATTGTGGAGTAAAGGGGAGGAAAAGGTGAAGTGGGAGGTGCAGGGGTGAGAGAAGGAGGGAAAAGAGGAGAGAAGGACAGAATTGAGCAGATAACCGCGGGGTCGAACCGGGTGGTTGAAATTAATGTTGCCCGCTTAATTGGAGCCACCGAGGAGTGTGTGTGTGGTCAAAGCGGTTCTCAACTTTCCATCGACGCCTTCTGTATTTATGTTCGACACTCATGATCGATCACTCGCTTTTTGATTTTCCATTAATTATCGAAGCATATTAATATTCAATAGCGACTTCTGTGTTACTCAAGTAGACTCATGTCTCATAAAAGTTATCATCCTTTCAATTTTTTATATCCACTTAGCAAATAAACTATTAATTACCAGCATTATTAAACGCGCGCTTCTGATAATAATCTTCTGCAGTTCTGATACAATACTTGCTTTAAATAAAAATGACTTGCTTTCACCAACATGACATTTTCTTTTCTTCAGTATATATAAGTGGTTTCCCGCTGAAATTTAATGAGTTTTCTCTAACTGGGAAAACATCCCTTTTTAACAGTCATCCAAAGATTTGAAGGGCGAAGGGCGAAGCTAGTCCAAGAATTTTCATTAGGCGAAAGAAATTTTTTTAAGTAGGGTTCATTTTCTTTCCCTCATTGGAAACTTTGTCCCTTAAAAGGGTTGAAGAGCGTGGAGGGTTTTAAATAAACATGAATTCGAGGAACAGAGACTCTTATCGAGTTCTCTAATAAAATGCACTGTCACTTGAATTCGCAACGCGATACATACGCGAAACAGGGGTGAGGGTAAGAACATGCACTCGACACATGCTCTTTGATTGTGAATTCTGCCCCTTTCTAGTAGTGCCTTGCAGTCATTCCCTCCCCATGCAAATGTCGGTACGCCTCCCCTTGCTTAGTGTTGTTACTCAACTTACTGAGTTTCGGCACGCAAGCGAGTCTAATGTGTTAATATAACGTATGGGAGTTGCCTGGTGCTGATTGTCCTTACAAATGTATTACGCACTTTTACGCAGCAAATGTGCATTCTTTTCAGATCCAGCTTACGATAACAAGACACGTGCATCGTTTATCAGTCTTAATGAAGTTCATTTTCGCGTGATTTGTACCTTTTGATGTTCTCAATGCCTCATAAATTACTGTCTGTAAATACATAATTGAATACAAACCTGGACGTTCTTAAAATCAGAAAAGCCTTTAGACAAAACAGTCTTACTTTCGAATGAATAAAATTTTCGCATAAAAGTGATGTCACAGCAAAAACACTAAAGTGAAAAAAGTATGGGAAATGAAAGTATGCCAAATATAAGCAAATATCATTATAGAAATGTAAGAATTTCGATCCATCATGCATTTAAAAAAGAGTGCTTTTGGACATTTAAAAGCTATAAAATGAAAAACAAGGCGTGGGCCTGAAACTTTGTATTTTTACTGTTTTGAGTATGTAAGTGACGAAAACGAAAAAGACACTTGACAGATTGGCTCCGGAGGTCGGAGATAAAAGCGGATATAAAATTGAGTCTGAACGCTTGGCGTAACGTTGTAAGCGTCAGTAACTTTCTCGTCTCGCAAGCTGATTCAAATACGTACCCTCAAGTGTGAAATCTAACGCTGAATGAATTATAATTTTTATAACTAATTACAGCTCCGAATATGTCTATAAATAAGAAGATCTTTCTCGTTTAAAGCATACCATTTTCATCCACACATATAACATTGATCCGATTGATAAAAAAGACAAAAATTTCATACAATAAAAAACTGAAAACTTTCCAGTATCTACCACACTAAATTAATCTTTCCCTATTTAATCTTTCCCATTCCTTTTGGGTTTCGGAATAAATAGAGGATCCGTTTTACAAGAGCTGTCTGAGATTGTAGTCGAAAGTGTGAATCAGACAAATTTATTTTACGAGCCTCTGTCTAGGTTCGGTGACAAAAAAAATTAGAAAGAAATAAAAGAGCTAAAAAAGAGGCGTGAATCCCGTTGTTTGAGTGGCCTCGAGGGGTATCAGGTGACAATGCGAGGAGTGGAGACGTGTTTGGCGTGAATTTTTGATGCCCGACGAAACTTGGGCCCCGGGCCCATCGGATGTGCTGGGGTCTTGCGGGTGGGCTGCATTCGCGCGGCCAATTCGGGCGTAGGCGTCGCAGGACATGCAAATTACCCGCACCAGATTCGGCGATACATCTTAATTTCGTGCTCGGCCGAAAATACGCCACGCCACCGCACCGGCTGATGTAGCAAAGTGTCTTTCTTGCGTGTGTCGTATGTTCACGTTCCCGTGCAAGGAGCAATCTTTCACCGACAGCCCTCTTTGATGGCCTTGTCTAAGCTACTGTCTCAATTTCACATTCGCCATTTCAATAAAACTGCCTCCCTGAATTAATTAAACAATTTACATACTAATCTTCTCTAGTCAAATTTGCAAAATTTACAATTACCTTCATGTACCCAACCTTTGTTTTTAAATCCCTTGAAATCTTCTGATATCTCTTGTTCAAAAGTTGTCTTTTAATAGATTCGAAATAGTAATTGATAAAAGAGTGATCTGCTTATGTAATCTTTATGGGAAGGGATTGGATCATAGAAGAGGTCTCTCTCTCATAGACAGCAATTAGCATACCGTTCCAATTAATTTGAATTCCATTGCTTATTCAAATTTAAATATAATCATCAATATTCTTGTAATCAATTGAGCACAATCGGTCGTTGATTAAAGCCGGGAATCATGACATTACCGTAATTTGCATAATCAACACTGATGGCTTGATAATATTTCATCTGAGGCGTATAATTAAAGTCTGTAAAAGCGCGGATAATGTATTTTATAACGATTTTATTACAAGAAGCGATTCGTGTTCGATAAGTTTTATTCATCATGCGGGTGAGAACTCCTGAGTGCAAGGCTGATGTCTTCGTCGTTGGCGGGCGCGGGAATAACGACTTCCTGAAAGGTGGAAATTAAGCTATTAATTATTCGCGGTAGCCCCTGGGTTCTTTTCCTGTCTTCCTTTTTCTTAAACGCAACCTGCCATCTCCTTCTTCTTTTACTCCATTTTATTTCCGCTCCCAAAATTTACCTAATAACCCACTTATAATTTACCAAAAATTGCGAACCTTTTATCATTACAAATGAAACTCTACTTGCGCATGCAATGGTTTAATCAATCGTCAATGTGGACCCAGAGTAAATGAATTATTTTGACGTGAAAGACCTTCATTGAATCTACCAAGGGAGTGGAATGATCGACAGATACAGTGCGGAATCTTGAGAGTGTTCTCCAGGAAACTAAGTTCCAGGAACGCACTCCAGCGTCTTCGGAACGCTGGCGTTTGCGTTCACGTAAGTGGTTCGGGTTCGGGTCGTCGGATCGTAATTTCTCAGACTCGTGATAAGAAAAAAAAAGTGATCAGTTATAATAATTACGTCTTTAAAGTGTTGATGGAAAGAAACCTAAAGTATGCCCTTTAAACTGTTCAAATCGCCACATTTGATGGATTCGATAATATATATAAGTTTTGCAACACACCAAGTCTCAATGAACACATCAAACAATTTCCGCTCTCCTGTAATAATTTGAAATCATTCACGACATAGCATTGAAATACGAAGTATAAATATGTAAATAAATTCAAATGAACGATTAAGCCTCGGGCATGAGAATGAGTTGAGTCGTCACTGTGTGTTGAGTATTTTCATCCTGCAAATTGATACAGTTCTATCTCGAGTGACACATAGAGGCCGATCTTAATCGTCAAGTCAACTGGCAATCTTACTTTCTCCCTCTCTCTCTCTCTGTCAATCTGAATGGCAATATTCGACAGAGAGAGAGAGAAAGGTCTTAGGCAAATGATTCGATGGCGCGGCGGTGACCGAGCGCGATTAAGTTTAATTGGCTCGTAGTCTCGGCTGAATTGAGATTTATGAAGTAAATTCATTGTTTCGACTGGAGCTCGAGAGGACCACCAACACAGTTCACTCCTCTTTCCTCCCTTCCCTCTTTTGCGATCATCCGTCCGTCTGCCTGTCTCTCTGCTATCAAATAATGTCCACTGCAACGAGCCTCGTAGCACAGTCAAGCTGACAGTCAAGCTACTGTTGCCTTCGCTTGAAAAAAAACAAATGGAACCAACTTCGAACGAGCTCGAACCATGGAAGAACGCGAGGCGCTTCGCCATACTCCCATTGACAAAAAAGTCTCCTCACTCGATCTGTGCAGAAAATTATTACCCGGAGTTCCGCAAGACGTGAAAAACTGTAGGTGCAGGTACTCCTTATGTTCACAAAGAGGCGCATATTATAGGTAATATGCAGCAGTTGTGGGGTTTTAGTTTCCTCAAATTACTTTATACTGTTCAAGCATACGTGAATATCTGTATTTACCAACTTAATTATGGGACTAGGAAATATTTTACGCAACATGCTATTCCGACAGAATTTCAACAAAAAAACTTTCCTTATACAAGATATGGAAACATTTTATTTTATGTCAGAGGGAAAGGATTTTCTAGAATTTGTTCTTTGTTTGTGATAGGAGCTGTAATTAATTTTGCAGGAAGTTGTCTTGAATTGAAAGGCTGAATGAAGTTTGTATGTTTGCCCTCGCAAATGAAGGATCCACGCACAGGCAGGAAATCGCTTAATTTCTCGGCTCATATGAGGCAACGGCGAATTTAATATTCGCAAAGCTCCTCGACAGTATAGTTCTACGGACGGGTGAACGATAATGAGAGAGAGAAGAGGAGAGAGAAAATGAGTGAATGTCGACTGTTAAGAGGAAGATAGAAGAGGTCGAATGACACTTTGAATGATACACTGACTCCGCGTGCTACTGTCTGATAACGTTGCATTAGATGTCGGCGGAAGTAGGTTATATTCGGCACGGGACTCGAATTAGAGCAGCCTCACGAGGAGAGAATACGCATGAACGCATAAACGGCGCCACACGCCGATTCTACCTACCACACACATTTCCCAACAAATGTCTTCTGTATTTTATAATCCTTTTGCTCAATGTGAACTTTGTATTTTTCAATCTCTTAATTTACTTCCACGAAACGAATTTACGAAAAAAATGTTTTATTTTATAAATAAGTTGGTTAAATTCGTCTCAGACGTTCAGGAT
>JAUESI010000007.1:2388020-2399694 GCA_032275145.1 Synergus laeviventris | reverse complement strand
GAATCACTGTGTAATCGCACACCCCTACTGTCAAACCGAACAAATCCTCATAGACGAGTCAGTTGTTACATATATAGTTATGGTAGCAGAATTTTATTTTCCGAGTTCCAAAAGTTTTAGGTTTTCATAAGCAGTTGAAGACTTTATTCATTTAAGATTTCATTGGAGAAGAAGGGCTTCAGATTCTAAGGCTCTTTTGGAATTTAAGTTGGTTTTCAATGGTTTAAAAATTTCAGAGTTCTCTCTCAAAAGGATGCGAAAGATTTAATTTACGTTTTATTTTTGCAATTGAGGTCTTGGATGGAAGAAAGACACATAAGCCAATAGATCGTTTTAAGAGAATTAATAAGGAAATAATAAGAAAATGAAGTTTTAGTATATAAAGTATATAAGTTCGTCAAAACCTTACTTTTTTAATATTTTGGTTGAAAAAAATTTGGTTATATGCCCTTTTTCCATAAATGAAATAGAATCGTTAGAAAAGTTAATATATCGTTTTTTTTATTGAAATAAGAAAATTTACACTATAAGTTCTCGTGTTTTTCAATTGCTCAAAAAATGCCATTAGCACTATTACTCACATTTGAAGCTTGTAAAATATTTTTTCCAACACTTTGTCAATTTTCAACTGCATAAGTCGAGACGCATGCAAATTTTGGTAATTAATAATATTTGGACGAGAAGCCCTGATCGGGGCCCTACTGGTCACTTAAAACTGCTTGAACTACATAGAAACATTTTAAAATCCTGTGAAATCTTTTGAAATCCTCAAATATTACCAAAAGATACTAGATTTACGATCTTTCAAGATCTCTAAAACTCTTTTTATCAAATCTTAAAAATCCCTCTGAAAGCTTTAAAATCTTTTAAAAATCTTTAATCATCTTGCACATTTTTTGAAAATAACTCAAAGTCTAAATATCTTTCGAAATGTTTTTAATCATGTCTGTTGGAGATTATTTTAACAAGAAAAACTAAACGAAAATAGAAAGAGGAGTGGAAGAAGGGAAAGAGATTGAACGACGAGTCGTCTGATTGATAGAGTAACAGAACGACCTTGAAAATAGGCAGGAGGTAGAATGTCGATATTGATGGTGACGGGATCTAACAATAAGACAGAAAGAGATCTAGTCGCGTCAGTAACAGTAGGATCTCACGGGGTCCGTATCGAATGCTAATTAAACGGGTGTCGACTGTATCAAAATACCTAACGGCTGTGCCGCGACGACTATAAGCGATCAGTGGAGAGCCGGTATAGTTTTCGGGGAGCCACGGGCCCTAATGTATGCCAGTGGGCTAGCACGGTGGTCCCGCGGCACCGTGTGGGTGGTCCACGTCCTCCTGCCAGGCACTCCCCTATGCTATGGGCACTGCTATGTGCACTATATACATACGCTCTATAAGCTCCATAAGCTCCACACGCTTCTCGGTACCCCCATCGCATCGTCTCTTCATGAAGTCATGTCCCATATCCCACCGAGGGATACACGCTCTCCTTGTCGATGAGAAGCTCTCGTGTCTGCGTCCGTCTTTACACGCGCTTCCGTGAACATATGCCTACCCTATATATATATGCGAATCAGGGCCGCATTTTCGCCCTCCCATGGATCAAGAACAAGTAATTCGGATCAGGATTTTATGGCTCACCCATAACAAAGTTAAAGAGTCTGCATAAGAAACGTGATATATTCCTGATATGGGCTCGCTTCTTGTTTAAGGATCGTGTGAGCTGTATTTTATGATATACAGGGGTAGACTCAAAAATTCTACATCAAAATATTTTGTTATTGGGAAGCTTCAACCAGGACAGTATCAGTCATTTCAGTGTTGCCAGATGGACATTTTCTTTATTGCGAAATCAGGCTCCATCCAACACTGAGTCAATTATACACAAATAGATTTTATCTCTAAGTTATGACACATGCAATTGTAGTTGATAGAAGTCTGACAATTCTAATTATATAATCAATCAGTAAAATATCATTGACAGTGGAAGCAGAAAAGCAATTACCAAACAAACGTGCATAAAAAGATTAAATTGGTTGCAATGTGAAAAGAATCAGTCGCTTCTCTGTATCCTCCGGCTTCGTGTTGACGTAAGAAGAACCCATGTCAGTGGTTGACGTGACCCCAAATGAATTAATTATAAAGAGCAGTGACGTCCCCATAACTTCTGTTTTGCAAACATATGCACCGACAACATCTTTTCCCTGGTTGCTTTCGTTTGCTGAGAGAAACAGACATTCAGCCTCTCTGCTTGCATATCTGATCAAGATTTAGATCACACAACTATGTTAGATTATGCTAGTGCATATAAGTGCATTGTGAAATCCAGTAGCAAAGATAGCTATCGACCGTAACGAGTTATTGGATTTACCTACATTTTATTTAAACGTTTCCTTCAATTACTGATTCAGCTCACTTCTAAAGCCTATAATATCCACTTGAGAAAAAAAGATTCAAATGTCATAAATCAGCCTTTTGAAATTTTAAGAGGAGTCAAAGAAATCGTTTGTTAGATAAATCATTCCATTCATATTCTCTGAATCATTTATTTTTGCATGTCTTTTAGATTCATGAAAAAAGTTGAGATCGAAAAGGGATGATTCCCACAATAACGAAGCCATTTACGGAAATATAAGGAGCCATAAAATGTAGAATAATGATACTATAAAGAAGCCTTTTTACCTCAAGATCCGCACTTTTTACCCATAAGAGTGGTATTTAATGTAACTTATCTTCAAGATAATTTAGAAATAAGGTTCTAAGAGGCACGTTGTGGTCGTTCGATTATTCCTTTATGACCCGGCTGCAATATACTTCGCTGTGGATTTTAGTCGGCAGAAAATTCAATATATCCCATTAATACGGACGAGAGTCGTTAAAGGGTTCGCCTGAGGTCGGGATCTTCTCTGGAGTCGGCACATAAGAGGCCACAATGTCCTTGCCAACGGCGCACCCGACACCGATGGAGGTTAATCATCATTAGAAGGAATCCAGCTCCCCGCGATGCTCAAAGAATCCTGAGTAACGATTGTACGAATCCAAGATGAGAGATCGTATTATTAAGATCGTCCATAAATATCAAACGAGGACAAGATCCTATTTGCGGCTTGCAATCGACAATCTTGTCTCTAAATGATAAAATCGTTTGTTTCAAGTTCCAGCGTCGCTGCAATGAACGCGTTCCAGTTTCAAACGACTATTTACTATAAACTGCAAAAAGAATTGCAACAATCGACTTTTTCAATCTCGTTAATTTATTATAATAGATTAATTACATCAAATTTATTATATCAAAGTTATTCTGAAGGCTCAAAAGAACTCGCATGTCCTTTTATTTCTTTGGAATCATTATTATCATTCATTTGAAATTTAAAAAATAGCTACACGTTTCTTCAGAATCACCATTCTGGGAAGAGATAGATTTCTTTTGGCAGGGAGTTGATGAAGTCGTCATTTTTTAGATCCATGAATTAGTTCGATTGATTACACAGGGACTTTTGGTTTCCCCTTTGGCATTCAAAGTTGTCAGCTTAAACTATGACGAATAACGAAACATTCATGGTAATCATTTTGATCGATGTAGCGCCTCGTTGGAAATTTACATCGTCTCGATCATCATCCCCCACCATTATGTATATGTATTGTATATTGTATATGCTCATCGTTGCCAGTCGATGCTCATAAAAGTGGCACGAGTCGGTCCTCTGACGAGTCAATTCATTGTGGTCTACTGACCTCAAATCGATGATGTCATAAAGCTCTCTTGGAAAAAGATTATAGACGTATAATCGTTCCAAGTGATCCACATTCTAGCACCTGGGTTCCATTCGTGGATGAGAAATCAATTAGCACCAAGTATTGCTCGAGGTCGAATTCGCGAGAATTTTGCCAATTACATGCCTCACAATCTCTTTGGACAGAACAAATAAATGGATTGTCAACCAAACAAAATGGGAAAGGGGAAAAATGAAAAAATGTAAAGAAAGTTGGATACTTTAGGAACCTTAACTGCCTTATAAATTAGGCCTTATAACTTAGAGTTTATAGAGTGATCATTGATCAATTCAAGTTTCAGAAACAGAAAGTTTCATTAGATACATATGGTATACGTTTTATAGAGAATTAAATATTAAAGAAGATAATCGCAATGACCTATCAAATGAAGTTAGACTTGCTAAAGAAGTGTTTAAAGTAGTTTTTCAGAGAGTAATAAAATGCTAAATGCTCTTTTCTAGTTTCATGAAGTGAGTGCGTATTTACCATACATTTGCGAGTATGTGTTAAAGTACTTAGACCACACGCACAAGAATCATCAAGTAACACAGACATCGCGACGGACAGAGCGAGTCGCCTGTGGAAACGCATGAGAGTCTGAAGTTATGCGAGTCGCCGAGTATGTCGGACCATAAATGAAGAGGCAATTGCCTTTTACACATCCTCGCTCTCATTTACCCCACGAACGGGTGCCATTACGTCTCCTAGAAATCGTTATGTTTTCCCCGCGAATCGTTATGCGTTCAAAGCAGCCTCGAGCATGGATACACTATGCGAATTGTCTTGATTATTATACATTTTTTATCGTCTATAATTACACCCTTAATTACTGGCACTTTGTATAATTTTATAATTGAATTACATTTGTGGCGTACTTTCTGGAATGGTGGTGATGATTAGCAGTTTGAGGGCAAACTACGGAAAACAAGTGCCTAGCTTCATTCTTTTCTTATGAAAATGAGCAGTGCGTTTTTCATATATTGTGAATTTGTTTTCTTCACATGTGCAGTAATTTATCATTTGATATAAACTCATTAAGTACAGTATTCTCCGGCGCGTTTCTTAACATTTTAATTATCTTCCATCGCTAATTATTATTCCTCGCTACTTTTCAGAGACTATTTTTATATGTACTCACTCTTTCGTAGACTTAAAAGATATTAGTTTTCTTAATGTGGACTCACCTAAAACAGAAAAATAAAATAGGGTCATTAATAATTTTCTTTCCTGCGATTAGTTATAAAATCATATAAATAAAAGATTGTACTGGTTTCTCTTTAATAAAAAATGAAGAAATGGAAAAAAAAAGTCGTCGCACCAAAAGTGGAGATGGAATCTCATAAATTGAAGTCCGATGAACAAGTGTCGTCCACTTTAGCAGTTTTCTATTGGGTTTAAGTGTGAAAGGCAACTTTGTCTATTTTCGCATCCGTCAATCAGTCATTCTGTCTGTACGTCTGTCTATCGAACTGGCAAATAGCTCGTCTACCGGTCAGGAGAAATTCCAACCATAGCTGGAATCGAAGCTAAAACCATAATTAGCGCTCTTCGTCTAGCAGGAGAGGGGTAGCTGGAACCCGGGAATGGGAATCGCAGAGTCGAAGGAATATACCCTGTACTTATAGAGAGGAGGGAAAGGAAGAAAAGGGGACAACGGTTTTAATTAAACACACTTAATTAACTCTAACGTATGACAGCAACTTCGAGTGTACATTGTACGTACCCGGTTTACATACGTACACAACACATACTACTTGTTTACCTATACATTGTACAGTCGTTTTTCTCAACTGAGCCACTACTTATAGCTACTACTTCAAGAATCGATTGTATCATTCTTCGAAATGAGGACTCTATGGAATTGATTCCACATCTTCAACTTCTCATGCAGAAATTTTGGTAGGGTCCTGATGGGGTCCTGGTCAGTTTTCGCTAGTTCTAACGTGGTCCTGGTTCTAACGCTCTCACTGGTGAATACCCTATCAGGATTAAGAAACTATTCTGGGTTCATTATTTGCAACATTTGATTATTTAACTAGTTAATTTTCTGAGAATAATAAGTGGTTTTAAGGAATTTTTAATGAATTTTTTAAGAATTTCAAAAGAATTCACAGGAGTGTCAAGCTTTTAGAGCAATGAAAAATTTTTGTTTAGTATTTCAAGAGATATTTTATGACATATGAACAATTTTTGAAAGATTTGAAATGATTTTCAACGGATTTTAAACGATATTAATCTATTTTAAAGGATTTTCAAAAGATATCAAAATCCCAAGTGATTCTATTAATTAATTTGGAGCGATTTCAATAGACTTCAATTGAAGAGTTTAAAATTTTCAAAACATCTAAAAGGATTTCAAGAGATTTCAAGTAATTTTAGAGAATTTAAAGGGATTTCAAGAGATTTTACAAGATTTCAAATATATCAAGATTTCCTACAGGATTTCAAGACAGTTTTATAAAGCGATTTAAATAGACTTCAAGTGATTCTAAAGAGTTTTTAAGGAATTTTAAAAAAATTTTTAATTGTTTCAGGATTTTAAATTATTTAAAAATATATGTAAATAGAATATTTAAAAATTTCAGAATTTTCAAGAAATTTCAGAGTTATCAAAAATGCTTGAAACCATTGAAATCTTGTGTTACTTTTAATGAGAAGCGGGGTGTAATTATTTATTTGAAAAAAATACATTTGTGAAAAAGTAGAAAATTAGAATTGGAATTTTTATTTTCAACGATATTAAGGGATTTAAAAAAATGTCCAAATAATTTAATGGGAATTCTGTGAGTTTAAAAAGATTTTGAATCATCTTGAGATGTCAAGGGATTCTAAAAGATATATTTAACGATTTCAAGGGTTTAGAAAAATATTCCAAAGCTTTAATGGGATTTAAAGTATTTATTTTTAATTTAATGGGATTTGAAAATTTCAATAAATCCTAACGAATTCGGCGGATCAAAACGACGATTAAAATGAAATTTCAGCATTTTTTGGGTGGAATTTTGAGGAGTTTCAAAAAATTTGAAGAAATATCCAAAAATTCCCAGATACCTCGAAATGATTGTAAATTTTTTGAAATTCCCTGAAATGCTCTAAAATTTCTGTAATTCTTTTGAAACTTAAAAACTCCTGTATCCATAGAAACTATGGGTATAATATAAAAAAAGAAACGAAGAAAATGTTGATAAATAAAACAAATATCTTTCGATAAGCTATGACACATTTCTGAGCATTTATCTTGGAATTATTTTCAAAAACATGATATAATCGGAGGATGCAATGTGTAATTATTTCTGATGAATATGACAGAAACGAAAGTATTGCTATTTCCGGTTGATGAAGAAGTTGGGTCAGGTGGTTTGTGGGTGATGACATATGAATGTGACTCTTTTTGTATTTAACCTCGTCTCTTGTTTCCACGGTTGAATCTCTTTGCTTCTTTTGTCACCGGAGAGGACGACCGGTTACTGTCTTCTCGGACATCGTTCAAAGTTCAGCTCACGATGTATCGAAAGCCACTTACACGGACTATTATTATCTACCTAAAGCCTCTAGGTAGGCTCGAACAGGTGGCGAGATACCTTTTTCTCGAGATAGGCTCTGGAAACCAGGTTCTGGAAATTTATGATCGAACGGTAGCTGCATCGGAACGATTACGGATAAAGGATCAAAGGAATTCTCAAGTGGCGCTTAGTCGGCCTTCGAATTCCCAAACATCCCAGAAATCAATTAAAAATGTGTAATACTAAATTTAATTCTACTATATAAAATCAAAGATTTATTCCCGATGTCCTAACTAGAGCAATCCAAAGTTTTTTAATCCAATTTTGAGATTGGACTTAATTTTTAAATTTAGTTGAGGCCCACCGTGAGAAGTGGACAAAAATATTTTTCTTTGAAGCGGCTTAAGAAGAGTTAGTAATGGGAACTAGCGATTTTTTAAGGGTTGGGAGGGAGAAAGACGAAAATACTTGAAGAGGAAGAAGGAGCGAAGAAGAGACAACTCAAAGAGCAGTAAGTTGAAGGAGGACGGGTCGCACCGTGGCTCGTCGTAACTCAAGTCTAGTTAAGGGAGCCATAATTCAGGGGATAGCACCAGGTCGTCGTTTACTTCAAACGGCCCATAAATTATAGGGTTTTAATTTCGCGATATTAACGGGACGATCGGACGAATGCTGCGAGGAGAAGCGAACATATACGAGCGAAAAAGTGGCGTTCTGCTGCTCCTTTGTAGACTTTCAACTTCCTCCTTCTCCTCCCTTTCCCCTATCAAGTATGTATAGAGCAAAACCCTGAAATAATTTAAATAATTCGAAATTCTCAGGAAGTCTCAACAAACACCATAAAGTATGTGAGAAATAATTGGATTGTATATTTGAAAAAAAAATGGAATTCTAGTGCAAGAAAGGAGCTTCATGAAATGTGAAAATATTATGTTCTATAACAGTCTATAAATTATTTTCTCTTCGGAAATCAACATTCTTGTTTTGTATGGTCAATAATGCTTTATTTCTAATTCTTTGGCACTTTCACCCTCTCACCACATGCAATCAGCTATAACCTATAAGAGACAATCGTCTGCCATGCATTTACGCTCATTCATAATTCATTTGAATTGAAATACTACCTGGAGAATCGATTCCTTTAATATGACGAAATAACATCTACCCAGAGAAAAATGGATACTCAAATTTAACATTACAGATATATTCATCCTAAATATTTAGATATTATCTCGTTATTCAAACTTAATATCTAGAATATTTATTTGAATATATTAGATATAGTTGGTCACACACATACACACACACGCGCTAACTATTATTTAATGGCTCATTGTTACGAATACAAACAACCGGAGCCTATTTCGTCCCGAGCAATTAAATTATCGTTTAATAGATTCCTGACGGTCGAAAAGTAAATGGCACTGTTTACGATCTGAAAAGCGATTGAGTCAATTGCGGAACAATATAACTCTTACATGAGCTAACATTGACAGCTTTATTGACTTAATTTTTTCCCTCTAATTGAGTTTGTACTTTTAGAATTTTTAATTCTGCTTAGCGTCTTTGCAACACGAACTTGCTCATATATTTTTGCACAAAACATCACATTTAATAATCCGTCAAGTTTGCTGCGACCTTCAATTGCTTCTTAATTAGACGTTTCTCATTACAGCAAATTTATAATGACCAGTAGAAGATACAATAAGAGGAACTTAAGTTCGAGTGAGAAATTTAGAAAAGATCTTAAATAAATTGATGGTCAATTTGACACGTGATGTAGATTTAAGCGGACAAAAAATGCTAAAGGCATGGAAGGAAAGAAGAGAGAAAGGAGCCCTCGATAAGTAAAATTTGCCGATCTCTACTATAATTAGGACCAGGTCGTACGAGCTGCGCATTTCAATTAGACTTTTTCTCGATTCGGGAACGTCAAAAGCCCAATTCCAGAAATATATTACATGTAGCGATATTCAATGCACGATTATTAAGAGCCCTTTCGCTCGAATAAATACTGTAATTGATTTTTATTGTCTTGTTCACTTCATCGTAAATCCTCAAAATCGGATTATGTAAAGTATATATTAGAGTTGTTTACTCTTGAGAAAGTAATATTAAGGAACATGTACCTCAAAAAATGATTCGCTTGGACTACAAAATTCAACAATTGATGACAGATGGCAGCCAGGAAAATGCAATTAATTAAACAGTTTATCTTTCATCCGCTTACACTATGTTGAATCGTTTTATTACATTTTGAATGATTTTATAAAGCGTGGCATGCAACAGATGGTGCGACCTTAATCTGTTGCTGCAATTTAAATGCAGTTTCTGCCACTCAACTGTTACAGCAAAGTGTTAGGTTGCAATTAAGTTGTAATGACTCTCCGTGTACGGTAGATCATTTAAATATCTAATAAAATGTGTATTTACATGATAATTGACTTTTTATTAACTTTCCCAGGTTAGCTTAATTAAAACTTCCTTGTTTTTAAGATTTCATGTGAATGCAATATCATTTTGTTACATCAGCAGTAATTTTGTTCAAAAACAATAAAAATTTAGCGAAGACACAGACATATTTTTCCATTTTTCTCTAGACATAAATACGTCTCACACTAATGATAGAATACTGAGCGATTCATGCCACGTACGCGATTTAGTTAGATAGCAGGGAACGATGCATTTCCGACTGGGAAGAGTGAGGAGAAATAGGTGAGATCGTGATCGTGCCTCAAGTAAAGACGACTGACGTCGATGATGCATCGCGAGAGGAATGGCTTGCTGCTGCTCATTATTGCAATTAGAATGCTAATACTAGGGCTGTCTTTAATGAATATGAAAATGGATAGCGGTGATTCCAACATACCTCCATCCATACACACATCTGTGTATAGTACATGTATCTAACATCTCTAAAGTTAGCTGGCAGTCCTCTTAAGCCTTACGGCTTCATCCAACTCGATTTCCCTCCCTAAACGAATCAACGAAACCCTCCTTCTCTCATTCATCCTCTAAACTCTTAATGCTTCCTTTTTTTATTTAAAAAAGCAAATATTAAAAGCTGAAAATTCTAGGGCATTATTTAATCGTTAGATAAAACTTCTTTCCAATTCGGCTTTTAGCATATCGTTAAGCGCACTTTTATAAGAAGAATGAAATAATGTTCTGATTGGATAAATCTTGGTCGTATTTTTTATTTTCTATCTTATTACTTTCATGACCCAGCGTCGAGTATGAGTCGGACACACCGCGAATAAGAATGCATGAGGCTTGTAAATCAATCGCGTGTATTATAGCGAACCAATTGAATTATGCTCCGTGCACTGTGAAGGCGTGGCGCTTTTAACAGGTGTTACGCGACTTTATAACGCATAAAGCCTCGGTTATCTTCCCGGTAGTAACGCGCCGAGTTTACACCGTTGAACTTTGAACCGTTCTTCGCTGCCTCGCGATCTCAACGCTGGAGGTCGATGGAACCGTCGCCGATGAAGATTCGTGAGATTCTCTCATCCATCTCGATTCGTCTCGATTGTTCATATCCCCTACTTCGTCAGCCCCGAAACTAATCAGGTTTCAAAGCCCACGTACAGTTTGTACTCTGATGTCATAATACGTTTTCTCGACTCTTGATTACATAAAGAAAAAGTCAAAGAAGAAATTGAGAAAAACTTTTCACAACACGTATTCCAACCAAATTTTTCAAACCCATTTCTCAAGTATCTATACCTTTCCGAAGATCCTTTTATTCCAATCCCCTTCTTCCAAAAATACTTTAAAGTATTTTGAATTCCAAACTTCTCTTCTAAACTCCTTTTCCAAACCTCCTTGACCAAACCTCTTTTTAGACACATCATTTGCACCTTTTCCAGCCCTCTTTTCCCAAAATTTGTTTCCAACCCCTTTTGGCAAAAAGCTTTTCCAACTCTTGCTTCCCAAACTTTCTTTCAAACTCTGCTTCGAATATTTATTCCCAATCCTTTTTTCCGAACCCCTTTGCCATTTCCTTATTCCCAAAAAACTTTTCCAACTTTTTTTGAAAGAGTTTGAAACAAAGCTTAGAAAAAAAGTTGGAAAAGTTTTTTGGGAACAAGGGAATGGCAAAGGGGTTCGGAAAAAAGGATTGGGAATAAATATTCGAAGCAGAGTTTGAAAGAAAGGTTGTGAAGCAAGAGTTGGAAAAGCTTTTTGGGAAAAGGGGTTGGAAACAAATTTTGGGAAAAGAGGGCCGGAAAGGATGTGTCTAAAAAGAGGTTTGGAAAACGAGTTTAGAAGAGAAGTTTGGAATTCAAAATACTACTAAAAAAGTAGTTGGCAAACTTTTCTTTCCAACTGTGTTTCTAATCTCCTTTCCCAATCATATCTCTTGCAGACCCTTTTTCCAAAACTAC
>JAUESI010000007.1:2369189-2380994 GCA_032275145.1 Synergus laeviventris | reverse complement strand
TACCTGCGGTTATTTCGTTAATAAGATAAGTTCGAGTGACTTTCGCTTCCATGTCGATTCTCGGATTGGTGCTGCATTAAAGTGGCAAAGCCCCAGGTGTGAGATGCAATCGTTATAGAAGTTATGAATGTGTGAGTGTGTTATGGCATACATATCGTCTCGCCGCCACACCCCCGCATGCGATGAAAGCCATTTCTAAAGGCATTACACATTATATTACACACTCGTTATACTGCAGTAATACAAATGAGACTCGTCGTTATTATTGAGTGATTTTATTGTCTCTTTGCATTTTCTATCCCTATCGATATCAAATAATATGGCTCATTGTATTCTATTCACAGAAATAAGAAATAAGAAATAAGAAAAATGGATAAAACGTATATGGTGATTTAAAAACAATTTTCTTCGATGACAAAAGATGATAACTTTAAAAGTTTCTAATCAAAAGTCGAGCTAACCTTTTTAGGCCGATAATTACCCATTAGCTCTTATCTGGTTTACTGTGTGTCCAGATACATTCAGATTGAAGTCTTAAAGGTGTCTCGCTTACAAGTTAGATACCTGGTAATTACGAAAGAGAATCAATTACCGTGCGATTACTCGAAGAGGTTATTAATGAACTCGTCAGATTTCCGTTAAACGCTCTCGTGGCTCCAGTAAGTACATTATATATACATATTATATACACATAAAAGAAAGTCCCCAGGCGGTGTGCAGAGGTTCGTAGGTCGGTATCATGAGTCGATTAGTCCGCGGTCCAACACCGTTACTCCCGGGGCGGGATCATCGATTTAAATTAGTAATTAATATTCCCTGCCCTGCGATGGCAATTAATATTCAGAAGCGGGGTTCCGAGGGATAAGAAATTTTAGTGTGAGGGCCCTTGGACGCGGTAGATTTATTCTGCCGCACCCTAAACCAACCCCTCGTTTATCCCTTGTTTATTACGTGTTATGACAAGGACCCTGTAAATCCCGTGCGCTTACATATTATAGCGCGTTATCTCGAGGAATCACGTGGGATCGTCGGCCGCGATTTCAGTGACTGATGGCGCCGAGAGACTTAACGACGCCTTGTTAACCTTTCCAAATTGAATGCTTTGCGCGTTTTCCATAAAGGGAACTCTGTTTGATTTCATAGTAATCTTGCGGTAACAACTAGCCTCTAACGACTGCGAAACGAAAGGTACGCGGCTTAACTGACACACTTTTTGCATCTGTGTCGCAGCTACACGTGTAATTTTTTTTTTTCGAAAGGAACGTTGTAACTACAGGATCGAAATATAAATATACTCCATGATTGGATCTCTCAAAGTGACGGCCTCTGACGTGAGAAGTAAACTTTCAAGTTTGGTAGCTTCTTATTTTCCGCCTGTCTTGAAACGTATTTTTGTATTTTTTGAATATATATATATATATATATATCTTCACCAGTTTCGGGAATTATGTTATCATTTACATTTAATATTACGACCATTGTCTAGACAATGATGATGCATTTAAATACTTATTCAATATGACGTGTGTTTAGAAACCGGCTTGTGAGAAGTGTTTCCAACAATGACAGAAACGCTTACACAAGTGTTCAAAACAAAGAAAAATTTGAGTCTACTGATAATATTTTCCTCGACGGAACTAATTTTAAAGTGTTCGATTTTCTTTATAAAAAGCCGACTGTATTCAATTAGACATGTTTTAGATAAGCCTCTTCTGTCGGAACTGATCTTCCCAAGAAAAATACAAAAAAATTGTAAAATTTAATATTTGTTAACTTGGATATTGGGACATTGAACTTTAATGATAAATTTGGGGTCAAATTCTTTCAGGCGAGGCTTGATGAGAAAAGATTGGAGGAGACAACCAGTTCGTGGAGCTGGATACAAGATCGCCGGAAGAAAATGAATCGTTCATCATCTTTATGATTGTTCTAGGTCGTTCGCGTTGAGGAGGTTGGACCTTTTGAGTCCTCTTCTTCCACCAAGACCTCCCCAAGGCACGTGGAAGTTGCTCTGGCCGGAAGTGGACCTGTCATCAACGACAATGACAACGACGTGATGAACATGGTTTTACGAGTAGACACTCGAGAGTAGGTGTATTATGATCTGGAATGAAAGGGGCTCAAAGACGTGGGTAGTTCAGCTCGTGCGACGGACTCTTTGCAGAGTACCAGTAATTCGAATGTAAACTGCCTGCGAGGACAAATGAAGACCGTAAACACATGTTAAGATTTAAGTACCTAGTCCCATGCGCAGGAAGTAACACTTGCCGAGACTGAACTTATTTACTCTTTCTACAATGATGCATAATAATCCGTTCTAGGATCTACATAAATCACTCCTTCCGCTATGAGAGATATATAGTATAACTCCACTTTCAAAGCACAAGAGCATTTCATTTTCAAAATAATTATATTTTTAAGCCAGCAAATTAAAGATAATTTATAAAATTGACTAAGATTAAGTTACGGTTTAAAGACACGAAAAGTAAATTATATATTACTTTCGGTTAGAATAAATATTGCAAGGTATATAGTGAGTTATCGAAGAAATGGTTGGGTTATTGAAGTCCTCGTTTGGCTTAAGAGTTGCTTGGCTCGAGAAAATGAAATAAGACATTTTTGTTACCAATAACTTTCGTGCGAACCTAAACGTAGTCATTAGCCGGTAGTCAGGTGGAAATTCGCCTCGCAATAGTTGGGCGCAAGGAGATAGCCGGGCCACCCACGCCAAGGGGCCCAAAAAACCGGCCCATCTTCCTTCCGTACAACTATAAATTATCCTGGAATGACTGACTGGTCGTTAGAGCGATATAGGAAGATAGCGAGTAAACTATAGTGTATGCGCGTGCGAGTGCAAAAGCACATTTCTGCCCTTCCGCTGCCCGCGGCGACAGCCAGTCTTCAATTTTATTTTTTATTCTCGAAAAAATGTATACGCTGTATCTCAAACACTTTTTAACATTTTCTATATATACCAGAAGGCGATTCGCGCAAAAGTATTAATGAATACAAAGTGCTTTTTAAGTGACGATATATAATTCGATCAACGTTTCAAACCTTAATTTCTTTTTAATTTTACGCTCCCTGAAGAAACTCAAAGTTGCATAATCAAAAAGAAGCAGAAATATGTTTAAAAAACTATTCATCAAGACACTCTTGCAATTTCAAAAGTGTATTATTGCACAAAATCAATTTCTCCTTTCAACTATATGAAGATTAATAATGATAAATGTATTAAACACACATGATTTACATTTTAAAAATGTCCAGATACGTAGGTGTGAAAATGCCCGTAAAAAGGACGAAACGAATTATACAGCAGTGACATTTCTGAATAGACCCATAAATCACATTTTTTCAGGCACGTAATTCCTTCTTGCAAAATATTGTCTGATTAAGATTCTCGTGTAAGTCCGCGTGACAAGAACCAGCAAATTATTCTTGTCGGAGTCGTTAGGAAATGAGTAAAATGAATTTAATCGATCAAACTAAAAAATTCTAGTAGCGTTTACCCACGCATCCACTATGTTGAAGTACCTTCCACGCCACATCCATAAGTCAGTGACTTAGAACGAGAAGGGCAGTTCTGACTGGTAAGTGGATCCCCCGTGGTGCCATCCACCAGTTCCACTGCTTGTTAATCGTCCGTATATACTAACGGCACGTCCATTTATACTCGAACGCAATCCTCGTATGCTCGAAACGAGCGAGCACGTGTAACCAACTGGTGTTAACCGAGATTTAAGTCATGCCATCCCGGATTTCTTCTTATGTTGAATCAAGATCGCTTCGATCCGTCGCCAGCGACGCTTTCCGTCTCCAACATTTCCTTGATTGCCTCCCTCTTCACCTCGTCTGCCAGTCTTCTGATTTACAGAAATTTGCTGTCCCGCAACTCTCTTGATATCTTTCTCCAAGAGTCATTAAAACCGCCTCTGACCAAACATATAAAAATACTTTCTCCGCGCAGCTAGCAAATGAAAACATCTTATCTTCAATAAATCATACTGATGTTTATTTACCAGTGATCATTTTTCCTGGTGAGAAATTAAGCTTAATTAATCTATTAATTTTCGAAGATCATGCGATGGTTAAGATTTATGTAGATGTACGAAATTGCACGTTTTAACGGTTTTGCGGCTGCAGAAAATCGCTGGAGGATATTAGTTATAGTCAGATTGAGAAAAATCCTTTCCAGAGGCTGCGCCTCTGATTAATTACGTTGTTCAATGAAGTCGCAGAATAACGGACATTAGCTACCTTGAAGAAGTACTAATTGCCGTTAAAATTTACCGTCCACGAGTCACAGGTCGCTGAGAAAATTCTTGGGCAACCTGTTTGGGAGAAAAATTGTTGCTACTCTAAGGTATAAACAAATCCTATTGATACCCGTCATACAACCGTCATCAGGAACGAGAACCTTCAAACGATCCCACGAGACAATATCCTGCTCGATATCCAAAAATTAATGTCTCTTTTATTCAACGTTTTTATTCTCATTTCTGGACTATAAGGTTCCGTATAAAAAGCTGTAAAAGTTTATATGCCCTGTATGCTAAGCTGCCGGATATATATTTTCGCACATAGTAAAAGAATCAAGTTAGGGTTCGAGATTAGTGTAAAGATTAGATTCGTTTGACAATTATATACGCGAATTTAATCGAGCACCTTCATCTTTCGGCGGACTTTCGTCGGCACTCGTGACGGCTACACGAGTCGTCACTATAAAACTGGTCGTACAATCGCACAATCTCTTATACTTGTACGTGCTCACTTATACATGTTGGCAAACGAAACGAAAGCCAACGAATGTTTTAGCAACGCACGCCTCATTATGCATGTATACATCGCATATGGTTCTCATAGCTAATTGCCCGTCCCATGCGCTTCTATTCGTATAAATTATTACTTTCCGTAAGCTCAAACTCGGCAAAAACTCTCCCTTCCTTGAGAGCATAGTTTTTTAATTCATTCGTATTATACCCCTTTTCTAGGAAACACTGCTTTTATATTTTAAAAAAACCGAATATTCATAAAGACATTTCGTTAGACCAGCTGTCTTAAAAATAATACTGTTTACTATTTATATTGGGAGAAATCCCAATGTATTATAATATTATTATTATTCCCAAACATATTCAGGTATGCGTTTGCAATAGTGTCTTTTACACGGAGAAAAAAGAATCTGCTAAACTTACAGAAATGGTGACAGTATGAATTTTCACAAATTCTGTAAAGATTACATAAAAAGTCTGCTGTCACTGTATATTAACTGTATATTAACTATAGGCATTAAACGATTTTTCTATAAATTTACATTTCCCGTATAACTATATAAACGTCAACTATAATAAGACAAAATCAAAATCGTAAGATTATAAGCTTTATATAGCAGTCTACATCTATATCCAGTCTTATATCCACTCCCAATACTATGAAAAATATCTTCCTAACTAGTAATTGCATAAAAAGGATAATAACAATCTTCTCCACTTTTTAAACAGATGTATTTGTCACAAGAATTAATCATGTTGTATAACTATAGCGAAGAGATAACGATATTCTGTCGCAGTGCATGTAATTAGAATTTGAAATGACTCTTGTTAAAAACGAGGTTGTAATTTGTAGCGGAAATGAGTTCAAGCTTGATACTGTATTAATTTGCGATAAGCACGACATTCTGGGTTTATTAACTTATCGCAATTCTAGTAACAATGGAAGTGATAAAAATTATAGTCCAAAGAAACTGCAAGGAATACTTATAACATTTCTATAATTTCGCGTGACAAAGAACTACACATTATACAGAACTGTTTTAGAAGAAATTACTAATTAACTCACCAGAAGAAGGTCTGTCGGAGTATCTGGTGCAGTAAACCCAAGCTGGCCACACCATTTTTCCTGGTTCATTTCCAGGTGTTCCAGGTACGCTAGTAGAGGTATTGTTCGTGGGAACACCCGGGGAAGTGTTAGTTGTGGAGGCTTCGGAACCCCGTTCAGAGCCTTCCGACGACGATTCAAGAAAGTCCTTGGTCAAGTCTATCGGTCTAGGAACCACCTTTTTCGGTCTGGACTTCTTCAGCGAAATAGGATCAGTTATTCGCCTTCCAAAATCAGCCTTCAGAATATTGTCTATACTGAACTTGAGCCCCGCTTGATGTTGGAGATTATTGTTATTGTGATTGTCATTATTGTTTATCGCATTAACATTGTTCTGAATCCCGTTAGAGACTGATCCAGTCCTCCCGGTACCATTCTCTTCCCTCGGATTGGGAGATAGACTCTCGTGGTCTCTTTGGAGGATTTTATTGACAGACAACCTGTGCTGATGAATCGTGGTAGCGGGTACATGTTGGATTTGGGATGTTTGCAAAAGGTGAGCATGGGAATTGGCAAGTCCATGGTGCAGAAGTTGGGGAGGATGAGGCATAAGAGCAGCCTCTCGCGGATCCCTGCAGGCGGTGGGGTGCAAAACGGGAGTGGAGGCTTGCAAGCCGGTAACCGTCATGGCGGATGGTGGAGATAGGGAGAGTCTGGTCACCAAGGGAACACTGATCGGAGTCCTGTGCAACCTCTCCACCGCAGGGTAGACGATATCATGACCCAGGGTGTGTGGAACTCTCGTAGGGTAATCTGCGAGATCCGAGTCTCGGGTGGAGAACCTGGAAAGGAGATGTTGATGAGCTGACTGATACCTGGGGAGAATCGACTCCTGCGGCAAGTCCGGTCTACCCGGGGAGGAGGCTGTGGCACTTGAAGATGCAGGTGACCGGACAGATGAAGCCGTAGGTGACGATGGAGGTTGGCTGTAAGCTGGTGGACTAGGTGCCTGGATCGGGTTCGAGTTCCGGCGATAGTAGGGTTCGTTGCAGCTAGTGGAACTCGCTGGCGACGGTGTGCATGATATCCTTGTGTTCTCCTCATCCTGGAACTCATTTCGACTAGTTTCTTCGTACCTCCTGGAATTATTACAGTCTCTAAACTCCACGAGCGTTGGTGGAGGCTCGCTGCCTACGCTAAGAACCTCACTTGTATCACTCTCGCAATCGCTGTCAGCGTTTGCCGAATGACGGTTGTTTGCCTCTTGCTTCTCCCGCTCATCTAACCGCGAGACGGAATTCTGCCTTCCTGGGCGACCTAACCCATCAAACCCTGAAGAGACCTCGGTCGAGCCGCTTGACATATTTGAGATGAGTTCAGTCCCACGAACCCGCAGTTCGTGGCCACTTTGCGACCCGCTCTTCAGAGTGGGCGACGCAGAACGAGCAATCGGGTTTTCATCCTGCTTGGATGAGTCCTCTGATAATGTAATAATGCTCTTCTTAGCTGATCCTTTTCCAAAATGACATTCTAAAAAATTGAGAGAAACGTCTTCTGCTGAATCAATCCCAAGGTCCTTCTATCTTCTTTACAATGAACATGTTCTCCTGCTCTCTCCACTAACAACTTATTCCTCAAAACCACCGCACTCTCAATCTCTACCACTCGCTTGTATCACCCACAAATTACGTGTCCGGATCAACTTCACATTTTTAAGACATAAAATTTAGATTTAAAGTTTAATTCAACTTCTCTGCTGGCACCAGAGAATTGAGAACACACTTTCACCTATGAGTTCACGATTCCTGATGACAGTAAGACGCGTTTCAGACCGGTATGTTTAACAAAGGTGAACATCAATAGAAATGACAGCTATAAAAGCGCGAGACCGGGTTGGATCGCGAGAAGAGCCGGGACGCAGGATTTGACGGACCTGTGTGTTGGGCCGGCTAGTTGTCCAGTTGGTTGCCGCGACGCGTCTGCAGTATAGAAACTGTGGAGGGCTGGCTAGGGGCGTTTCGAGGCGTCACCATAATCAGGTACGCCCTGACTTAGTGGGGAGAACCACTTCGTGGGCGAAACTGGTTGACATCTGGTGGCTGGTGAGCAAATCCTTGTAAGAGTGACGCCTACAATTCTTCCGTGGAGCTTCTCTCTTTGACCTCATATGTCAGTATACCTGCAGAAAGGGGCGGTTGCCTCTCTCTACTTGTCCCTCCACTTACTACCTCTACCTTTATCACTACCTCCACCAATTTTCCCCTACCTCCACCAACACCTCCATCTCTACCTCTCTCAATCCCCCTTTCACGTATCGATCCTTTCTCTCTCTTCTCTGCCTCCTTTATCCCTTGCCCCGCCTCATCGTCAAGACCCTCTTTTTCTCCACAACCCCTTCTTCAATGCAGGTATGCTCCGAGGCTTCTCCACTCTCGCATCTTCGATGCTCCTCATGCTTTTCAATGCTCTTTATCCCTTTCGATGCTCTTCATCCTTTTCAATACTCTCCTCATCTCGCTTCTTTTTCTTCTCCTTCAACCTCTTTGAACGTTTACTTATATCTTATACCAGCCGCTTAAGTAGGAATTATGTGTTTTGCAACGTCGCGTGTGGCCAACTGCTCTCCCTGGCTTTCCATCTCCATCCCTTCACCCCTCTTTCTTAATCCAATCCGAACTTTACGCAGTGTTAATGCATCCACACGTACGCAATCTAAAGTTTCTCCAACGATTATGGCTCGCTTATCGGGCCAAACACACGAGTTTAGTTATGAGTTTGATGGAGTCACTTTCACAAACTCAGTCACATTCCATGCTTTCCTGGCTCTTGATTCGAAAAGGGAAAATATTAATATATTGATCCAAATCCTTTGATATCGATTCATTTCATGATTGAAGACTCAAACAATCCGGAACAATTATATTGATAGTCAAATAACCGACTCAGCGCCTAAAATTAGTGGTTTAAATTTGCATCTGGATTTACTAAATTCAGGGCATATTTTTTTCGTTAATATAGAAACCTATGAATCTCTAGATATGGATTGCATCCAAGCATATTCCGCAAAATGCATTTGACAGCTTGCGGCTAGCGTGCACAAGAGTCGTGCATCACTTATTCATTTTTCGCCAGGCTCAACGCGTCAACGCGTTCGCCAAGACGATCGTTAAGACTCATTATACAGCAGTCTTGGGTCGGATAGCCGCACGGAGAAAAATATGAACTATAAATCTCCTTTGCTCGAGCATAAGCCATTTCCTCTCCAATTTGAACGCTGTTCATATTTTTCTACGATAAAATATTCTATCGCCTCGACCGAGCTGCTTTCATATTTACCCGCACGATAAAACTATATATTCAGTATCCAAAACCCGTGTCGTTAATTTCGCAAACTTTTTACAACAACTTTTTGCCTTAACTTCTTGCAATTTATATTTTTTAAACATATGAGAAACTATAGCTCGAAGGGCTTCATCGATTCCTTCCGTCGGCATACGATCTTCACTCGGGAATCGAAAGTTACTTTTCTAAAAGTCTTCTAAGCTAAACATTTCAAGCATATTTAATATTTGCACTACTTTTAAAAAAATACTCTCAGGATATAATGTCTATTATAATAACATCTCGTGCTTTCGCATTTCAACAAAAGCTATATATATATTCAGTTCGTGAGATCTTTCTTTGAATGCAACCGCAACATTTTTCTATAGGTTAAATAACATTGTAAGTTAACAAGTAGCTCATTGTTGAATAATGAATGTGAATCTTGAATGGAAAGCAATGGACCTCTGAACTCAATATAAAAGCTAAGATTTGGTAATGACAGAGTGTCAGCACCAATTTAGCATCAAGTAAAAACGAAGTACCTTTATCCTGTATACAGCTATAACTGGCTGCTTCCTCTCACTGGACAGGAAAAAAGCGGTTTTTCCCTATTCTGTTGTCTCCTGTCTTGAGTACTTCGTCACATCCTAACCACTTTTGATTGGGGGTTGTAATGCAAAAGAATGGCGATCCTTTCTATTGACAACTGACGACTTGCAACTGACAGTTAAATCGCTTGATCTTGGCAATAGTGCTACCAATACGTAAAACGATGAAAGGCCCTTCTTCGAACACCTTGTTCGCACCATTTCTTCAGTCATCACGTGATGGTGTTCGACTTCTGTCATTATTCAATTACTTTAAACTCCAAATTCAGTAGATTTATATCTCCCCTGATTTTATTTCTTCCTGGAATGGTAATGAACTTCTGCCATTGAAAATTCAGAAACTCCTTTTCAAGACTGCAACCATGAATTTAAAACCTCCTCAATCTCAAACGGCTAATCACTCAAATTTGTCTTGATCACCTGAAAAACAAAAGTTCAGCCTCGAAATTTCCTTTGGCACAGACTTTTTTCTTTCTTCTGGGAAATTGTCCGGATCATTAAGAAGTAAGAAGAAGCTTTAGAGATCGTTACAGAATCATAAAGTGCATGGAATATCAGTTTTCATTAACCTACTGTTGAAGGTGATCGCAGGTATAAGCATCGTGTCGGGAATAAGAATCCATTTGGTATTATCCAGGGACTATGTCTTTCCCTGATGACGTAAGATCAGCTTTGCTCGTTACTGGATAGCTTCGTAAATTTCGTTAACGCTAACCTCGACTTAACGAACGAACGTCCATGCGCTCGTTAGTGCGATCGCAATAGTACCTGTAGGTCAACCTGACCGCGTTCGCTAATTTGAAAGCGGCTCTTCTTATTCGTCGAAGCGAACCACCAGCGAGAGGAGCAGAATCTCTGCTTATGTAGAACGACGGGATTAGAGCCAGATATATGTGTGTGTGTGTTTTCAGAAACAGAAGCCTGCGAGTCGTTTTCTTGTATATATATAGAAAACCCCGTAGGGAATTAGCATGGCAAAGAGGGCGCCAATTTGGAACTGATAAGTGCAGCTTTCGGTGGCGAGGAGAGATTGGGTTTATTATGAGAAAGGAAACCATATGGGACAAGACTGACTATATCGATTGTAGAAAACTCCTGCCACTATGATGTAATTGGGATTATAATTAAGATATGAGTCTGAAGGATAAGATGATAATAATTCTTTATCAGGGTGTCTACTCACTTGGAAAACCTGGAATTATCAGGGAATATTTTATATAAGTGGAAGAAACCTTGAATATAATCAGGAAATCTTTCTGTGACTAATTTCATTTAGTTTATAAGGTTTATTTGCACAACTAATATATGAAAACCTGCACAAAGATTTTTCAGAATACTGAATTATAGATACAAATTGCTTTGAAAATTTTCTATAAGATTGTTTCCAAGATGCACCACGCGGAGGTAACCAATCTTGCATCTCAAAAAAAATAGCACAAATAAATTTTACAAAAATTATAAAAGTACATCAAAATTGTAAAATTCAATATATATATTGTAAAATGTTTTGAGACATGCTTGTGCAATAAGCCCTACAAATTTTGTCAATACACACACACACACACACACACACACACAAATTCAGGCAATTGATTAGAACGTTGTATTAGACATTTATCAACTATAAGGAATATGTAATTAAACTATTTTTAAAATATTGGAATATGTAACCACACTATATACAAAGCTTCCTCTGTTATAAAAATACTTTAATTTATAGAAATCTGTATTTTCTGAAATTTCAATTAATTTTAAAAGATTTTTCGGAATTGGAAGCGATTTCTGAAAATTGCATAACTTTGCATCGATTTTTAAATAATTTCAAGAAATCTTAATTGATTTCAAAATATTTTTACATATATTTGAAGGATTCGGCAGAATTTGAAGAACCTTCATCAATTTTCAACTGATGTTTTAAAGAATTTCCAAAACTTCTTAAAATTTTGGAGGAATTTCAGTAGTTTTCAAAAGATTTTTCTTTAGGAATTCGCAAGTATTTTATGAGATTTCAAGGAATTTTAAGAAACTTGAAATATTAAGAGAGAGAGAGAGA
>JAUESI010000007.1:2351988-2369089 GCA_032275145.1 Synergus laeviventris | reverse complement strand
TCTTTAGGAATTCGCAAGTATTTTATGAGATTTCAAGGAATTTTAAGAAACTTGAAATATTAAGAGAGAGAGAGAGATCTCTGCATATAGGATTTCAAAAGATATTCCTTTAATTGTTCAATAATTTTAACGGATTTCACATAATTTTTAAGAATTTGAAACATGATTCAAAAGGTTTCATCATTTTTAAAGGAGATAAAGTATTTTATCATGTTTTTTGCAATTGATGACATTCTTAGATTATGAAGGTATTTAAAATCAAAATTTCATCTATAGTTCATGTGATTATTTTTAAATATACGTTTTATACTTATAAGAGCTTTAGTTTCATCAACTTAAAGTTTTCAATAATAAATAATTTCGACTAAAATTCGGTAATTTTCGTCCGTCAGTTTATATGTGAAATGTATACTCTCTTTTCCTAAAAAAAATTGGTTATTCGTTTTGTTGGAGTTCGAAACATAATAGTCAAACATTATCACCATACCGTATACATATGTCATATCATGTCTTGATTATATATTAAGATATACTCGAGTGTATCTCTATATACGGTACGTTGGAACCCATCCGAAAATAACCGAGCTAAGCGCTGCTTAACTTTAGTAATCGAACGAGAAACCAAACAATTCCAATTGCACCAATGGACACAATATTGTTGTATAAGAATTGCTAGAGAAGCTCTTGTCATTTCCAGGCAGATTTTTATCCGTATTACAATATGCTTTTGAATCTCAAAGGGCACAAAAATAACGCCAAATAAAATAAGAATAAATAAAATAAAATAAAATAAAGGGCGATTTCTAGAATTTTTTGAAAGATCATATCTGATGACTGCGGAAGAGAATAAGCGAAACAGAATCTAAAGCGTGAATCTTAAATCTGAAACACCTTCGTTCGTGTCACCAAGTTGGTGAGCAAGGCACGTTTCGCTATCACGCGAGTATCGTCTATGCAAAAGTTGGTTCGCTCTTCGCATTCGGTGCGAAATTCTCGCAAGGTAAAAGCGCAGCTCGATCGTTGTGGAAGAGGCACAATTTGCTTCCTCTGGCGCGCATAATACCGAAGCCCATTATGGCGCCGTATGTAAGGAGCTATAAGCTCGTTTTAAGCCCAAGAAGTAGCTTAATGTCTCGGTACTCCGCGCCAACCTATATGTATATACATATTTATATACATATATATACAATGCATGTATATTTGGCCTTCCTTTATAGACGCGTACGGCGCATAATTGCTTAATTGTACCTCCATATATCATCGAGTAAGGCAGCTGTCAGACTTTATCGCGCGAGAAAATCACTCCTCTGTAACGAAAAGCGACGGAAACTTTACTCGTCTTCCGCTCGTCAAAACTGGTAATGACAGATGGTGGATGCACTAAATCAAGCGCCAATTTACATGTAAGAAGCTTTTGACACGAAAAAATATTTATACAAAATTATATCATACATCTCCTTCATGCACTTAATAAAATCTGCAACGTTTCTTTTACAAATTTCGAGAATCCAATTAAATGTTTTGCGTGCATATATATATTATATATCTATGGGCATAAATCTGCAAATACAGCGGCGGTATCCCAAAGGCGATGAACCGTTACGAACAATTCAACAATGCAAGAACAAAGTCACGCGATTTTAAATGTGAGTTTATAGCAAGGAAGGAAGCTTGTTTTATAGAGTATTATGTGTTACGTCCGCACAGTAGACACCTTTATATCTATGTATTGCACATAAAAGCTCGATTAGGTAGGCGGATATGTGCAAGTAGATACGGCCGAACAGCTCGCGACTCAGGCGCGTCGTTATCGCGCGATAGCTCGATTATTTCTGATAACAGAATATTTATTGGACGCTAAGATTTCATTTGGATACACTCTAGTTGCCTGAGAAATTTTACACTGCGAACAATTCGTTACAAAACGGAAGCGATGCCTCCAGAAATCTATTAGCCGTGATAATATCGTCCGATAACTATGTATTATATATACGAATTGATAGAAATCATACTAGCATGCAAATTACGGTTGGATTAAATGTATCCACCGGCGAGAACTGAATGATAAAATCCCTTTGTGATAAGCGCTCCACATTGCAATTTAACTCATCAGTGCATTAATTCATTTATGACTTACAATTTGTTTTACAAATATTTTCAGAGCCTTTCATAAAGGAATAAAATGTATATATAGTTAAATTTAAATGCGAAAGAAAGCGAATTCGATTCGAATAAATTAGATTAGCGAAAGGAGATTTCGCCATGATTTCCACAAGCATCGCGATGGAAATTTTGTCACCCAAATTACGTGGCTTGTTAGAATCGAGTAACTGCACACTGGTAACCGGAGATCAAGGCTTTCCGAAGACCAGTGTACTAATTTTACAACTCGCTGGAGAGAAGAACTGGTCCCATTTCTGAGTCTGAACGAGACTTACGTCCTTTGCTCCCCTGCAAAAGTTGTTTGCTGAAATACGACAGAGAGCATTTGCCGATTCTCTGTCATTCTCCCAAAAAGACTACTCGAGTGACATTATACTCCGTTTTTCAGAAGTTGGCCGCTAATGCAGTAAATTTAACGAGAGGACGTTTTTTTCAAGCGCTATTTCCCCCTTATAGTCACTCGACTTTATGTACTTTTAATTGGCATACCTATAAACTGTAATCTTTGAAGTTTACCATTTTCTCCATTCTATATTTAAATTATTGACAATGTTGGAAAGTAATATTAAATTTGAGAAATGCGTAGATTGCTTTTTATTTCATTGTTATCTAGTTTCGTAAGATCTTTCACGATATATTATGACCTGTCGAAATGCGGTCGTCTTTCGAATGAAAAATCGGACCGATTTTCTCTCAGGTCCATTTGCCGATGAAGCTGAGCTCATTTGAAGGGTCTTTTCTACTTTAGCGTGAAGAATGTTATGTTGGGAAAACAAGATTCGTTCCGTTCGCAGCCATTTAGACTTATTATAGTAACATGCTTTCCGAATCTTTCAAAATCAACCAGGTAGAGCCTTTCGTCACGCCAATCTTTTGTAATCTGACTTGGCGAGACGAGTCCGAAACTAAACTGATATTTCAAAAAATGTTTCCAGTCAAATTCTTTGATAAACTACTATTTTTACATACATTTTTTATCAAATAAACTCTACAGTATAAACTGATTAAATCGTTTCTCATATAAGGCAACTAAAGAATAATTATAACTACAACTACTAATAACACAATGATCGTATAAAAAAGCACAATGTTTTTCTATAATTTTGTTATAAAGGTGCAGTATTATTGATCTAAATCATACTTTATTCCTCTTTAAATATTTTTAAATAATGAAAGATGAATTTCTACTTTAATTTCTGACGGTAAATTGCTAACAGGTTGGATGAAATCCTATTTACCGACTTTACTATCAGTGAGAGAATGGTAATATATCGATAAACGTAAACTTAATTGCCAGAGGAGAAATCTGAGATACCCACTGAAGGTAACTAACTACTCAATGGTTAAGAAGTGAGTTCTGAAAAAATCGATAAATATTTGTCTTTAATTATATTGTTTATTGAATTAATAAAAAAAAGTCCTATACGTTATTAAGTAAGCATTGATCGATTGAAGATATGACGGTTGGTGGCACCACCAAATTAATGCTAAGAGAATATTATTTCTCTCTGTCGATATCTACAATTTCTCATAATTCGTATTCAGTCGTTTAATATTTCGCCAACTTCCGCATTTTTATATATTGTTAAAATGTATAAATGTATCAAAAGACAAATGAATGCAACTCTACTTTCTACTTTTTTATCATTCAGTTACATCAAATTGATCAGTTATATAAATCTCCAATTATATATATTCCAAAATGAATTTTTTTAAACTGAATGTTCCAAAACAGAAAATAGTTTCATATTTATTTTACAAACCAATGAAGGCAATTTTTTTTAAACACCAAAATTCATGAGTATTTCGTTCATAAATAGAGCGATAGACAAGATTTGGCGTTGAGGTATTTTCTTAACCTTAGAGAATTCGCAAAATTAAAGATCCAAAGCGATTTTTGTATGATAAAGGTTTACAAAATTAGTTTTTATCGATTGCAGTACTCTCATTTGTCCAAATCACGTTAATCAATTACAGATTGTTTATTAAAAACCTTAATGCATACAAATCGCTTTTTTTAAATTATATATCCTTAATCATTATACAAGGCTAATACACTGTATGTACAAGTAATTTATTAAACAGAGGGATACTGATATGGTGTAACCCGAGCAATAATTAATTATTGTTTATATAAAATATCTTCCTCGGAACAACCAGGAGGGGAAAATAATACTTCATACGCTATTACGTTAAAAGTTGAAAGAAAAATCGTATTCTAATGGCAATAATTATATGTAAAACTCTTCGACCTCTGATAAATATTATTTATTCCTCACTAGTTGTACGGGGTGCTTGATGTGTTTTAATTGAAGGCGCATTCTTGGTTGCATATATTTTTTACATTCTATGGAATATCCTGATTTAAATTTAATCAAGGGTGGAATTGTAAATAGCTATTGATTAATCTTCTGACATAAAAATGAGTTGAAAAATGATATCAGTTATGTGAATAATTCAATTGCATTTATAATGTCTTTGTTTGATTCTGCAATCGCATTTAAAATAAATTTTTAGATTTTCACTTACTACTATATCTAATGTCCACGTCACTTGAACAACGCAGAAGTATTTGGAGCATGACCAAGATGCACTTGAGATATGCGCCACTACATTCATTCCTGAACATGCAGAATAATATTCTATTTTTTAAAAATATTTTTATAAATAGAATCTCACAAGTTATTGCGAAATCCCGTTGATTAATAAATCATTTTATGTGGCTTCACAGTCCCGTTGCAAAAAGACAAGTAGCAAGACAAGCGTTTTAACGATGAAGAATATTTTATAAATATTATAAAATATTTTATCAGATTCTCTAATCAGCAGTTTTTGCATTAGCAAGACTTAATTTTTGCAAGGTATTTCTGCCACTTATTTTTGAAGCGGGATTCTGAATTCGAAATTTTTGCTGCAACGACACGCAACATTCACTTTCGCGAGTTACAAGCAATTTATAAATCTAAGTTGCTATTACTAATTCGAGATTATCGTTAAACTCGACGAATTTAAATTATCCTTACACAGAAAGAATAAATATTGACAGGCAAGTTCAAACTAAATATGTATTCAGAGTTCTTTAAAAAAGAAGTTTGATATGTATTTCGAGTCGAGATCTTCGGAGGAAGAGTCCTCGAATTCAGTCCAGAGAGTCGATTTTTCTTCCAATGCTTCACCGAGAATGACTCTCTTCGATTTCTGTGTAGATTTCCGCGATATCGAGGTGAGTCGTTTGAGTTCTTCAAAAAGAAGAAAAAGTTCCGACTTGACATCCTCGATACCGATTGAAACATAAATCGGTGAGAACAGAATGGCGAGATTGACACCACTATCGCTAGGATGTGCTTTAATTGATTCTACCCTTATGTGTCATGTAACTTATGCTGTCAGTGAGAAGTTTGTCTCGAGCAACACGTCGCATCCGCGAACACATGGCCAAAAGTGTTCCTGCCATTATGCAAAGTAGACCACATCCAAGACCCACCACTGTGCTGATAACACTGGGTCGCAAACAGACTTTGTCTCCGGTTGAATCATTTGAGTCTGAAATTTAAGTTACTTCAATTATCTTTCTGAAGAATTAAAAAAGTCTCCAAAAAATCAATCAACTTACTAGAACGTGAAGATGTCGTCGTATTTTGGAAGAGCTCCGTATCAGCTTCACCCTCTTGTAAAACACGAAGTGATTGGAAGAGATTCACATTTTCTGATAAGCTGGATGCTGGAGTAGATGGTCCAGCGATCATATCCGCCACCGAACGTTTGGCCACATTTTTAGCGTTTCTCCAATGGCATGGTTGACTCTGTAAAACGATTCATGTGTCATATTTATGAAAATTAAGTGCTGAGAAAAAAAGAATTCGGTAGACAGTTTTTTCCAAGACACTTCTAGGTGTGAACACGAGCATAATATTAATCGTGGTTATAATGAATTTAAGTGAATAGACCAGAGGAAAAATGTCTCCACGGTTCCTTTTCCGTCACGTATCGTTACGCAGAGGGAACTCTCGTCGAACCGTAACTTTACTTACCGGACATCGTCCGTGGCACATCCGCACATCACACTCGATGTAGAGGGCCGGAGAACCCGTGAACCTGAAGGTTTTCATGTAAGCAAAGACCTGAGTCTCGAACAATCCACTTTCCGACCAGGATCCTCGAAACCTGCTAATGAGTTTGTCATCGACCGGACATCCATACTGATCAATCAGCTGAATCCTCTTGTTGCCTCCGTTGTGCGCGTAACAGTCATTTACCACGATGTCGAAACCGTCTGCTAGGGAATTGAAAGACAGAATTAATAAAAAGTGTATCAAAACGCTCAACTTCTTCCACAAGAAGCGGTATTCTTAATTGCCTCCTCAGAGGGCCTTTAATCAACTTTTTACAAAAATCTGGACTTACCGTATTTGCTGCGCATGTAGATAATGAGAGTTAGTGGATCTCCTACTCTAACTGGTCCAGCTACTCTAGTTCCCGTAGTTCCATATCCGTACCTAATTTCCATGTAGCATTCAGGAGGTTGCAAAGTGAAGACTACAGGATTCCCCGTGGCAACCCTGTTGAGAAAAAAGTCAAGTTACTTTTAAAGTTATTATATTTACTTCCCCGCTGAGAATTTAGCTAAATTTAGTTAGCAATAAGGAAGAGATTCGCTGATCAATTAAGTTATGTAAATCATAGATAATGGACGAGTTCTTCAAGGATTTTTTTAAAGCAACATCAACATCCTAGAGGTTAAAATAAACGATGAAAAACTGTCGTGAATCATGCGGTATTGCCTCATTAGTGTTTCACCTCATAAATTCTACTATTCCAGTATTTGGTCTATGATGAGAATAATGAGTATAATGATTTCCCTTCGCGCTACTGGTCATGAAATCATTTAGCTCGATGCTCATTATTCTACGCACGCGAGTCTATAATCATAGCTTGCATTGGTTGAACTTCGTTATGCATGAAAGTCTATCATAAGTGATGCTCGAGAGTAACTTCTGCTCCCAAAGAGGTAGAGATGTAATAACAGACCCTTAACGATTCACTAAATGCCCACCCAGCTTTCATCTTCCAGTTAAATCGGATTCCAAGAATTTCAGGAACACAAGAAAAACTGCCCATTACATTTTTCCTTAAACTAAGCTGAATATTCAAATATGTACTTTCCAATTCAGTCAAATTAGCAATACTATATGCGTGCTATAATACGCTATGATATTCAAATACAAAAAAGATACAAAATCACATGATTCCAATTTGAAATTCATCAATTTTAAGCTTTTCAAATAAACATTTTAAAGGTTTTAATGAAACTTCATGGAATACAGACGGTAAGAAAATGAACAATTTTAAATCTTTCAAATGGCATTATTAATATTAACTCTATAAAATATATATAAAAATAATCCTGAAATGATTTATAGGAAGTTAGACAGATTCCTAAAAGTAAACCAAAATTTCATAAAATTTTAGCAATAATAACATTATTTTTTTAATTATTCCTCAAAATCTGGATTTTTTTCTGCATTTGATATTTGAGTTCAAACTTTCATGCTTTGAGTTGCACAATATTTATTTTTCAAATGTAAATAACAAAAAGTTACGGAAAATATTGTGGTAGGGGGATGTTACACGCACTCAAAAAAATGTCTGCGAAATATTCAACTAAGTCATGTAGTTGACAGGAAAGTAGTAAATCCAACTAATTTCTTATTTAAACCAACCATTAACATATTATTTAGTAGAAAATACCATTATTATTGTAGTTAAAACGTATTAGTACAAATTACTGTTTTAGGTAGTTACAAGGAGGACAGGCAGTTAGTAGTAAAAATAACTATTTCGAAGTAGTGAAAGTGACTGAATATGTAGTAAAAATAGCATAAAATTACATTGATGCCTTAAGAAACTAAGCAACTTAGTTGAAAAGTAGTCAAATCAAGGGGAGAGGTGGTCTAAAATCGCCAAAAAGTACGTTACGCAATACTTGCACAGCTCCTTAGCAAAAAATATTTATTATTGCGTATTTTAACATTATTTTACAGGATATTAAGTATTTTTAAGGGATTTTAAAAGATTTCATAGAATTTTAAGGACTGAATTAGCCAAATTATTCACATGTAAAATATTTAATGAAAAGTCACTTCTAACTTACTCGACGTCAAGAAATGGGAATGTCACAGTTTTCCAAAAGTCGTAACCATATTCGCATGTGACCTTGAAATGTTCATCAAACTCCTCCTCGATGAGAGGATTGTACTGTACAGTAACGGTGTTCCACATCAAATTTTTCTGGAAAATATACAAAGTTAATTAATGTTACGAACGATTTTAACAACCTCGTCAAGTTTTGTGTTCCCCCTGACTTATATAGCAGAGTGACTGCACCTTCACCTACCGTGGGATTTTTTCTACTGTCCTGATGATGAGTGTTCTCACCGAGAGTGCCGCATCGATTTAGTTGAATGTAGAATTCATAGTAATCTCGACCCGTTCCGTTAACGTACATGCAGTCTGGATCATAGGAGTAACCTGCAATTAGAAACAATTGTCTTTCACACTGTTATTTTATAAGATCAATATCTAGTTCATCTGATGACTCTATGCCCTGTGCTCTAGAATAGCAAACCTCTCTCTTATTTACTCAGTTTCATATCTACCTCTTATTACTTATATTGACAATATTTTATTAGGAAATAAAAAATAGAGCCTTGAATGATGAATTAATATTTTCAGATTTTATCGAAGAAGTGAGCATTATTTAATTTTTTTGAATGTGCTAATTTTCCAATGGGAGAAATGCCCAATGAAAGAATAGTTTTATCTCCGAAACATATTTTCCATTCTTTTAATTTACGGCTATTTTTAATCCAATACTAACATGCTGTATTTTCGTTTAATTTAATTCTTTCTAATCCGTTCACAAAATCTGTGCACTTTCATGGTTTCTATTCCTCCATGTGCAATATAAGTTTGGAAATTTCAATGTTTTTGTCAGCCATAATGGTGGAGTAATTTTAATTATAATATTTTGTATTATTTAAACAAATTATGGATTTAATAATAAATTAAATTAATAATTAAATTAATTAATAAAAAAATGTTCATATAATTAATCCAAATTCTTATTTTTTCTCACAATTTATAAATGTAATAAAAATATTTATTTATTTAAACAAGCGCACTTATTTCAATTCAAAGTTTAGTTTTCAAAGTGAGATTATTCTATTTCCTTCTATTCCTTTTTTTGCATTTCTCCGCTTTTTAATTCCTCCGAATACGCTTCAAAATTACATTTTTTTGAGTCGATTAAAAGGACTAAGTTTTATGTTTTCCTTCATTTTTTAATTCCTGTCAATGCGCTTGCATTAAAATTTTCTAAGTCGATTAAAAAGAATTGATTTTGCTTTTTTTTTTCTACTCTTTGCTGGAACTTATGCTCGAGGAAAATTCGGAATATACATATGAAATGAAAGTTTCTCTTATATTTGAATTTGCAGAAATTAAAGTTCGACGTGCGTTCATGTGCGGTAAACATGGATATTTTATCTTGGCAGCGATCAAAAGTTTTGTGAAACTGAAATCACGGTTATTTACAAATCAAACTTCCGCAATAAGATTCAGTAATATCTAGAATCACACTATGTATCATTGATTGCTGAAAATATTATAGTGTTTGAAGGATAACTGTTATGTACTTTGGATTAAATTCATAATTAATAGGTAAATCTGTAGGAATAAATCGAATGAAATTCATGCTCAACGAAGGAAGTGTAAAGAGCGAATGACCTCTCGCGAGCATCTATATAATTTGCGATGATCACTGGAATGGGATTTCCTCGAAGGACTCATTGCTCGTATAGGTAACCCGACGTAGGAAGATACAGTGTTAGATATTTACGGACCACCTGAGAATCCATGTCTTCTTTTCTCCTGTGCTTTACACCGACCAAGAACACGCAGAATCAGAATAACGGCGATATTCCAGGCCACGGACTTGCCGCGACGAAAAAAGTATGCTCTCGACTAATCGTCCTGACGATCGATTTACGATAATTACTTTTCCTTTATTAGCACCGTGTATACTTGTTACGCTCTCTTCTAGATAGCTTTCTACGAGTATGGGAGGTTGCAGATCCTTTCTTTCTGCCTGAGTAGCGTTAAAATAATGCATTATGTGGGGATCTTTTACTTTAAAAGTTGCTGCTTAAAGGGATTATTGATGCTATTCTTTATGAAAAATAATTATTTACGCTTCTAAGAGCTAGACTAATTCCGAGAGGCTTTACCTGCAGAGTAAAGAAGTCCAGCGAATGAACCGTTGAAACCAATTCGGATTTTCATGTAGTCATCTTGACACTCCGCCTCGATATCTGAAACAAAATGTAATTTTTATTCAAATATTCTTCATGTTTTAGTTCACTAAATAAATATATATATATTCAAACAAGCAGAATATAACTTTGCTATAAAATGGTAGTTCTTTGTTTCAAATTAACGCATTTGATTAGATCAATCAAATCAGATTTCACCGAGTCTAAATCTTCTCAGTCAAAGTCATTTCCTTGAAAGTAAGAAATATACTTATTGAGTAAATTTAAGGGATTTCAATATATTTTTAACGATTTTGAAAGAATTTAAATGACTAGGGAATTACTATAAGCATAAAGGATTTCAAAAGAATAAAAAATATTTCAATTTATTGAAACAAATTTCTAATTATTTTCAAGTGTTTTCAAATTTCACGATATCTTATAGACCTTCTCAGTAATATATATTTCCATCAAGAAATACAGCCAAAGAATTGATTTCTTTAGATCAAAAAAAGATATACTCGTATGTTTGTTTTAAATAATAACTACTCCTTTGAAAGAATATTTTCTCGATTCTAACACTGAAAAAACTCTATATGGTTGTGACAATCAGAGAAATAGTTAAATATGGTACTAGTACTCATTTGCCACAACCAGGATTTTGATTGATTGAACCACACGTGGTTGCGGCAATTATTATGAAATAGTTGTGGTTCTCTCAATCAAAATCCTGTTTGTGGCAATCACAAATGAGTAGTTGTACCATAGTTTACAATTTCTGTGGTTGCCATAACCATAGAGTATTTCAACCACTAGTATTTCAAGAGATATTTTGAACGATTTTAAGGGATTTAAGGGATTTTTTTAAGGATTTTCAAAAGATCCCACGAATCTTTCAGGATTTTAAAGATATTTCAAGAGATTTTAAAGAATTCCAAGAAATATTAAGGGATTTCACTATATTTTAAACGATTTAAAATAATTTTAGGGAATTACTGAGGATCCGAAACTTGCTAGTTATTTTCCAGTATTTTTAAAAGGATTACAAAAATTAGATTAAAAAACTTTTTTTTAAAGTGAAAACAATTAAAGCACTTTCAAAAAATAGATACTCAGTCTAAATATCTAGATACTGAGTTGGAATAACGAGATAATTAGGCTAAATATTTATATATTGAGGATGAAAATATATTTATAATTCAATTTTTGACTATCTATAGATATTAAGTTTGAGTATCAATTTTTGCTCCATGTAGTATCCATTACATCTGAAAACAAAGATGCATCTCAAACGTTTTCAACTCCTCTAATAGGTTCCAGCATACCAGTGACCCAAAAACCAGAGAAAACGAGGGTAAAAAAGTTTTAAAGATTTTTTCCAAAAGTTTCAAAACCGAACCGTAACGGGAAGGAAGCTGATCCTTATAATAACACAATAGATTAATTAGCCTCAAGTAACATGGAAATGTTCGGATAAGGTTGGTGTCGAAATTGTCGGCAAATGGGGATGCGTGGTGGATGCAAACGGAAACTCAGTCATCGATGACGAGTGAAAGTGGTTGGATCGTATAGGCGCTCTTCGTAGTAAGTAAGTTTCCACGCGACGACGTAACGTCGGACATATATAAGTAGAAAAGATAGAACGATAGTTACACATGAAGAAGGGCCGATGATACAACTGCATATACTACTCTCCTGCTTCAAATTCCAACATTATACCCCACTGGCGTTCAACAAACTTGAATACGTTTTCGAGTACTCTACACCTATCAGTATTACCGCAGTATGCTTTGTGTTCATCGTCCGGTAAAACGTCCATGCATAGACAATGAGATGTGTTGCACAAGTAAACGTTTTTCATTTTCCATCGATACCTTAGTAAACTTTTCAACTTTCCGAAGAGATGTTAATGCTTCCTGCATCTCAAACTACAAGAATCTCAAGGAAAATCAAATTATCTTCATTAGGAAGAAGCAGTGAAATAAATATTAAATCAAAGCAGTAGAAAAACTCTTGAGAATTGTTAGAATCATCATTACAAATGGATTGTAAGAACGTAAAGTACCATTCGCTTCAATGATTTCTACTAATTATTCAATTATTCCCTTGAGTTATCTTAGGGATATTCCAGAACATTGCAAAAAACTACTATTGTTCACCTAGGAGTTCTATTTCTGCATCGAAGGGAGTTTCCTCTTGCAAAAACTTCTCAGGTTTTGCAATGGACAAGAAAACCGTATCTAATATCTTCGGAAAATTAAGGGATTAATTTTTGCACTCAGACAATTTGAATACATTTAATGCTCCACAATATTATTATTATTATTATTATTATTATTATTACACAGGTCGGAATTCCTTAAGAATGTCTGCATACTAAAATAGAGGGGACAAGAAAGTGCATAGTACATTATTAAAGTATGCAATTACTTTTTTTCAAGGGAGAACCTACCGCCGAAGGCTGGCTCTAATAGTGACTCATCGAAGAGCATGTAACTCTTTCCCAGATAGAAAAAATAAAGAAATACTTTTTCCTTTTCTTTGATCTGGACCGAGGGTCTATTCACTAAAAAATTAGGGAATCAGAAAACTAATGAAGACTAAAGAAATAGTGTGATGAGAAAGAAAGAAAAGAACCTAGAGGCAAAAAGTGAAGAGAGCACTCAAAGAGAACCTAAGATAAGCTCGTGGACTTATGGAAATCGGCACTCGACTGCAGAGAGGATACATTAAACCTAATGGCTCTTCTGCTGTAATCGACGATTCCACGGGTGGGCTCAAGTTCCCGCGGCTTTACGACTTCATTGAACCCCTGAGCTCGTGGTAGCGGGGTCCCCTGGTACCCCACCGTTTTTCCTTGTTCTCGACCCTCTTCCTCCCGCTATCTTCTCATCAAGCTACTCCTTCACCCTGCCCCGGCCTATCCTATATGTAGGGATATGTATGTTACCGACAACCGACCCTGATAATGATGATGATGATAATGAAGATGATCACGATGATGACGATAATAATGATGCCATTGAGACATAGAGCAAGGCGCACTGGACTCTGGTGTCAGACTTCCGACACCGTTTTAATTGCTGGTCTAACGGTAGCTACTCTCCATCGCATTCTGAATACTCGCGCGTCCGATTTGCGGATCCTTTGTTCCGAGAAGGTGCAATGTGAGGAAGTAATTCTAGCTCTTAAAAGCTAGCTGATCTTCATAATTCCTATTTCCTTCATTTTGTCTATTACTAGTTTTTTACATACTCCGACTGTGTAGTTATGACAGCCACAATATTGTAGTTCTCCCATATTTTACTATTATTTGTGGCTGTGACAACCAGATTTAGGTATATCTGATACAACAAGAGTTTTCTCCGTGTAATAATATATAATAAAGTTGTAATTGAATTTCGAGTAACGGGAAAAAGTTGGAAAATAGCTAGGTTTTTTTTCTATATTCTGCACTGCATTCCAGAAGATCATTGATCGACTGACTTTTTACTCCTATTGTTTATTCCACATTATGTATAAACATAGACTGCAAATTGGATTCTACTTACAGGTGCAATTTATTTTTCCTTAGGGAAGTGATGTTCATCTGAATTTCCACAAGGTGGTGATTTCGCTTTTGATTCTGATAAGAGAATGACGAGGAAAGAAGAAATTATGTTCCTTTAAGGTTCTTTAAACCCGCGCTGGAACTTGGTTCTTTGGCCAAGATGATTAAATAATTGAGGATTTGATCATGTAATAATGGTGTTTGTGGATTTTGATTTTCGACTATATGTATACCATATAAAATGCATCAGAAACTTCTTACTCTAATTCAACGATAAACTACTTATCAGTTTATCCAAGCAAATTTACAATAAGAAGCGAAAACACTATGAGAAAGAATGTCTTCCGGTCGAGGTTCGTGAATGTAAAAAGCATCGGAATTCAAGTTCAAGATTACTAATTAAATCGTGTTGTCTCTGCACGTTTTCTTCTTGCTCCAATGTTCCCCAGGAACTTGCTCGATCAAGTAATTCCGCAGGCTTAGAATTAAGAAGGAAATCAAGAAGAGAACTCACGCTGCACTCTGGTGGTATTAGGTCTGTATCTCCTGTGTTCGCGATCCCAAGTTTCCGGATGTCTTCTCCACTCCTCGTCGGATGCTAGTCCTGTTCCTCCGCCACCACCTGCGAGACCCTGGAGACCTTGAAGTGTTTGAAGAGCCTGCAGATTGGGGCTCAAAGGTCTGCTCTTCAAAGAAGGCACTGGTACGTATGCCGCGCCTTCACCAACGTATACCACCTGCGTACATAAACAACAACTCACTTATTACAAGACATAAATGATTATTCTTTTCCACAAAGTTAAAAAGCAAACCTTTCTCGTGATATCAGATGAAAATAAAAATTGCATAAAGCATTCAGATGCAACGAAAAATATAAATATGAAGACTCCTAGCGTGAGAGATAGATTTCTCGGAATAGCGGATCATTCCAAGAAACTGTCATCCGTTATTTTCATAGAGAGTGATATCACGAGGAAAATAATGAGAATAATGGTTTCCTCTCGAACTACTGGTTGAGATCATTTAATTCAGGATGTACCTACACGCAAGTATCAAATCGACGATATTAAGATATTATTAGCTTCCTGTATTCTATTATAACTTTTGAATCGATATTATCAATCAATTAAAGGTGGATATATTATATATAAAATTACACTGTTTATAAAAAAAATGCAAACTTTAATCAGAAGACCGAAGTGTACGTATATATTTTCAGTTTAAAAACAAGAAGCAACGAAAATATCAACCCCCAAGGGAGCACCTGCGATGCAAAAAGATCATGAAGATCGAGTTTCTTTGTCGCACGCCGTTCGCGGCTTTTTGTAGACATTGAATGCGTCAACCGCACGTGCTGAGAGAATTTCTTCTCTTGTGATAATGTGTTCGCAACGAATGAGAGTCATTCTCTTCCTGCGGGCCATGTACTCATCGACTCGATGGGGAATGAACTCGTAAATCGTTTGTCACGCGCGAGCACTGCATCCACTTTTTCATTCTCTTTCTTCAGGTTCATCTTCATTTTTTTGACTTGCGTATCTCCTTCTTCATCCCGCCTACTCTTTCCTCTAATGGGCTTTTCCTTCTTGAAGCAACGCAATGGCTCGAGGATTCCGGCCCACCTTGGTTTAGCCCGAGTGGTTAACGTGGGAGAGGTCAGGGTCTGAGAAAGTAAATGAGAGGCTACTTCGCGGGTGCTTCGACCTCCTCGTCTCTTCCGATTCGCACGAATGCCGAAGCTCGTAAACCGGCATTGCGAAGTTACTCCGATTATGAACTCATGGTCGTTAATCCCCCTAATGCAGGGTGACTTTCTTGCAGCAGTACCATAGATAACATTCTTTGAATGCCGCAACTTTATCAATACGAAGGTAGCGGAATTCGTGGAATTGCGCAGGATTCGAAGTTGGCTTCGAACTCAAATCCTATCATCATAAAAAAGACATTATGATTATATGGAAATTGCTTCAATACACTCGAAAATGTCTTGAAGTTCAGCGCATGAATGACATTCTATTGTGTAATAAAAAAGTTGGTTAAGGTTACAATGAGAAGGAGGTTCATTCAAAATAAATGACAGATAATGATTAAACTGTGCGTAGTCACTCTATAAACAGACACTATATTCAATGTACATAGTTCCTATTCGTCATGCTTCGTCAACATATTCGCATGAGAGGAAATTCTCTTTAGTGCGTGGGTGATACTTTCAATGTCTATAAAAAGACTAGAAGAGCCTAGACATATACGACGAAGAATCTCGTTGCTTTTTCTTCAACTTTTTGCACTGCAGGTACTCCTTTGGGGGTTTGTTCTGATCGTTGTTTTCGTTTTTTTCTCTTTGATTCTCGAGGATAAGAGGGAAAACTAATTCTGCAGGATATGGGCACTGAGTCTTCCGCATACCTACCGCCAACAAATCGGTTTCTTTCTCCTAATTCGTACATTAAATGCCTGTGGGCGGTTATGTATGTACAATATACACCCGCATGGCAAAAAGGCAGAGGAACTGTTAGCTGGACTCTGTTACTCTGCTGCTCTGTTGTAGCTACCACTTTCTTAATCATGTAAATAGTAGCGGTAATACACAATGGCGCCCCTAGTAATACGGTACAGTTGCAAAGGAAGAAGGATAAATCGGAGAGATACTCAACGGTGCACGCTTCAAGTTTATTCCGCACTCGTCTCTTTGAACACGCATAACAACGCAGAACGGCTATAATCTCCTCACGGTTAGACATGATAAAATTCGCGATTCCTGTGCTGATTATAATTTGAAAGATTTTTGCTTGAGAGCTGTACGTGTTCCTGGAAGCACAGGTGAAATAGGGTGAGGCAGGCATCGCTGACGTTATGTGATTGACATTCGACGATATTTGCACCTTTCAGAATTATTCCTTCAGTATTTTCAATGTGCTAACGTATACAGAATCTATAGTATTCTATAATATTCTTGAAGTCCGGAATGAATTGACTTGATTTAATTTTTGCTGGATTCAATTTATACACTGAGAAACTTTATGTTAGAAAAATTACTAAAATGGGTAGCAAATTGGGGCAAAATGCTAAAATTTCGGCA
>JAUESI010000007.1:2314298-2346878 GCA_032275145.1 Synergus laeviventris | reverse complement strand
TCTTTTGTTTTTCTATTCGGACCGTAGCAAATTTTACTAACCAGTTAGTAATTCGGTGCGCAAGGTCCCTGCGCATCGTTTTACTACAGTTGTTTGTAAATTCTGTTATCTTCTGCAGTTATTATTCAAACAAATTTAGTAATACTAATAATACTAACCAAGGTTTCTCAGTGTAAACATCTTTTTTATGTATTGATATATTTTGACCCGATTTTAACTTTTACATTGTATCCTCAATAGCTATTTGTGCTATTAAATTAATATAACTTAGTTATAATGGTACTGACCTTACGGAACCTTGCGGTTTTAGAATATTATATCTACTGACAGAAGATACTGAGGTATCATCACCTACATAAATTGCAGCAGAAACTTGAGTTCCACGTTTTCTAAACTTAAAATATATAAATTGATATCAGCATACCGGATAAAAGTTCTCAGATTTCTTACAAGTATATATGAGTATGGTACATATTTTTTCATAATTTTATAAGTGAAACGTCTTCTTAGTCAATCCAAATAGTTAATTCTTTGAAAATTTTAAACTCTTATTAATAATCTGTTTATAAAATTAAAGAATCCTCTGTTTTCTAAATTGAAATTTCGCACTGAAAACTTCCTATCTTCACTTTTACTATCCCTTAGTTAAAAATGACTATCTTCAATAAATGAATTAAAATGTAGTTTTTCACTAATTTGTACTAAAAACGCTTACTAAAATGAATCAGTAAACGAATCAGCACTATTTCACTAACCACTTTTTACTAATTCAAGTAGAGAGAGCATATTATAATTTATAAAATTATAAGTACATGCACGTATAAGACAGTGGCATTTGTATTTTTCTAATGTCACCAGAACCGGCAAGAGATGATATCCTGAGAAGAGTTATCGCGAAGATATGTTTTTTCAGATAAGCCAAAGGTCTTTGAACCCAATAAAGCGCCTTTCCGGAAGAATGGTATCATTCCTTAACTGAGTCACCATGCAATTGCATAAGAATCAAGTTCAAGTTGCATCGCCGCTCATGCGATGATTAACGGTCGCGCGGTTGTGGTGTCGAAAGTCATTACTTGTGCCATGAGCGGGCGGATAGGCCAGGTAAGCGCACCTAGGTCGCTTATGTGAAATGCACTCGTCCAGATGAAGTTGACGGGATACTGACTGCTCGCTAGCTCACAAGATAACCATCGATTCGCGATCTACAAAACGATAAAGACGTGCCTGGGCTTTCAATACTCTTTTTTGTTCTTTTCGCTTATTTCCAACTTGCCAACTTGCATCTCAATTTGAGACGATGCTGTGTAGATTAACTGAGTCAGCATGAGTTTGTTTCTATAGAGACATGCAAAAACTTGAAAACTTACATCCTAAGTGATGTGAAACTTTCAGCACTTCCTACTCGCTATCACTAACTCTCCTTTTCTATCCCTCTCATTTCCCTAACTCCCTCCTGCATTTCTTATATTCTTCTTATGTTATTCTTCATTCTCGAAACATCCTATGATTATTTTTATTTATATCAGACAAGCGATGATTGATGTTGGTATAAATCGCGTTGTATCGTCAGGATACTACCTTGCTCTCTTAGAGTGGTCGTGAGAGCAAATGGATTGTTCTCTGAATATAATGTGGAGATTAATAAAGTACTGAATGGAAGTTAGCTTCAAGCGTCCGAGGTCACTTACACCGTAAGGCCAAGCCAAGTCATACTATTAAAGGAATTAGCCCACATTTATAAAGCAAGAAAACTCGTCTGGAGATACGTGGACATTTGGTACCGGCTATCATAACTCGAGGTCATTTGGTTTACCGTATAATGAAGGTCAAAATGTCACTTTATGTGAAGTAATTGTTTACCTCAAGAGATACCACCACATGTTGTGACGGGACGATGATATCTAAGCTGCGGGAAATTACCTCTAAAACATTACTGAAAATACATGTATTCATATGCATGCAATTTGTACTTGGCTCTTTATAAAGATTAGCATATACATATATTATTCTAAGGCTTTCCTGTCCTAGAAATCGACAGATAAGTGATGAAGAAGCTTGCATGTTGTGTAATGCCACTCAATGGAATAGCAAGCAGACAAATGCAGAAATTATTTCTGTAATTCATATTGCACTTGAAGCAGCGCTTCTGGAACATTTGGATGCATAAACCGTTGTAAAAAGTTTGTTGAGAGTCATGCAAGCTATAATACATTCTTAGTATGCGAATGTCCTTGTAAACTGGACTTAACGGGTGATGCTAGCGGGACGCTAACTACTCGCTGACTCGTGAAATACATAAACAGGAGATCTGAAAATGGATTAAGAAGGATGCGACAACGTCGTTTCGCCTTTTCTGGAAACCGAAATTATGTCCAAGAAACCCAACAAAGGGCAGATTCACAACAATCGCTGCATTTTATTTATGGAATACTCTTCTATCTTTATTTTCATGACCAGCACTATTGTCGTAATATTCAAATACAAAAATTAATATAAATTATTGTGATTTTCAGTAAGTGACTTCACAACTCATGGGAGTAAATTTATAACTTTTTCATAGTTTTATGAGGGAGACGATTTTTTTTTATGTTACAGTCATATTACTAGAATTTTTACCATGCATTTCTCTATTCCTCACTGCTAAAGATAAACTGAAGTTTGTTTCTTGCAATGCAATATGAACCCGGAGGTTAATCTAAATTGGCGTGGATGAAGAACAGGCATGAAGTACTCGAGCAGCTTCCGTATGAGTTTCTAATTTCCTACTCTGCAAGATTTTAAACTCTACCTTTTTTGTCTACCTTTTTTGAACTGCACTTTCTGTGTTTTTAATTCCATTTGAACATAATTAAGACATCAAGAAAGATAATATATCCGACAGATAAATGGTTTACATTCTCAGAAGAATGCAGTGGATAAAAAATCTTAAATCCCAGAATAAATTACAAATTGAACTAGCTCTTATCAAGAATGCCACTTGTCAACAGGAAGTTAAGTCAAAGATGTGAGATTGTAGTAACCGAAGAAGTTTGAGCTGATTCACAGGATACGATCATTCCCTCTGTGTTGTTTTCTAGGTTTTATCTTTCCCAGTGGTATCTCCCTCTACTTTTTACGAAAATCTAAGTCCTAGCCTCAACATCTTGAGGTTCATAATAACAGAAGAAATAACTGGATAATTGATTTTACGATCATTCCCTCCGTCTCTTCTATAGGTTTTATCTTTCTCAATGGTATCTCTCGTCTCTAATTTTCATGAAAATATGAATCCTAGCCTCAACATCTCCAGATTCATAATAACAGAAATAATAACCGGATAATTCTACACAACTCGTGACTTTACCAGTCGACTCTTAGCTGTAATACAAACCTTCGGGGTAAAATGAACGTCGCGAGGATAAATGCTGTCTCGCGGAAATTTATTCATAATTATCCAAAGCAAATAATTATCCAAACTGCAAGTCGCGAGATCTTCAACTCCTATTTACAACTTTATAAACTTGTTTATTTTACAAACGAAAGCGGATGAAATATGACGAATTAAGGAAAAGCGGATGAAGAAGTAAATTTCTCTATTTCTGCACTTCTGACTTCATCTTCTTTATCTTTTTCTTCTTTCTCTACATTTTTTCTTTTTTTATTCTTGATCTACCTTCTCTTATAAAATGACTTCCGACTTTCAGAATACTTCTTCCCGTTGAACGTTCAAATCTGGTTTCGAAGGAACCGTTCAGCCATTAATGACGTAAGTACATAACTGGATGTAAGTATTACGAGTGTTGCTTCTTGCACGCGTACATTTTCTAACCCTTCTCACTTTCTTCTTTTATATATATATATGTATTATACCCGCATCGATCTCGTTGCTGTTTTATTCGAATTCTCGTGAAAGAGGCTGAAGATGAATCTCCCAGTTTCTTGAGGAAGTCAAGGTAAAACGTCCTGGCACAAGTGCCAGCACTTTCAGGGTATTCTTACCCTGAAACGATACGCACTTACGCAACTTAACAGCTTTCGTTTCAAGCCTTTCGCCTTATAAAGTTACGCTGGCACAACATTCTTGGGTCATTTCTCACGCTTTTACGAGGTCCTCGTCCTTTCGAGAGGAATATTTTCCCTTTTGCAGATTAGTAATTTTTCACACTTTTTTGTTTTTTTAGTCTATCTTGAATTCCCACAATTCGAAATGTCCTTCTTTTTGGTCACAACGAGAATTTTCCTTTAATTTTATTTATTTTCTGGATTTTTGTGCGTGTCGGTCCATTTTGTTTTCGCCTGCTGTGCAAACCTGCAGTAAATCAGCAAGAGTGAAAGAGATGGAGAACTATCAGAATGGTCTTTCACTCCCATGGACTTTCTGCTATGAGTGACGTGAATTAGTTTGCAAACTTTCATTTTTAGTATTTTTCATTTTTAGTAAACATTTTTTCAACTTCAAGGCATCACAAAATATCAATCGATTAAGGTGAAAAGATTTTTGAATCAATCTAAAAAGTTAATTCATCACCAAATGCATAATTACTATCTATATTTGCATAATTATTTGTTTGAAAATTTTTAATTCTTATTAACAATCTAAGTCCAAAATTACAAAGTGGTTAGGAATCTCCAAAAAAAAAACGAAAAAACATAAGCATCATGACAACCCAAGTTCAAGCGTACGAAAGTACGAAATTAATAAGACTATTATACTTGAATGTAATTTTTATAATTAAATGAATTAATTACAACTTATATATTCCCTGAGAAAATAATTTTTAATTACCGCATCGTGATCGCTGGCTTCGTGTGCTAACGCTTCCCTCGATTCATTTCTTGCATTTTCATCTTCTTCTGGGCCTGCTCCACTTCCGGTCCAATAATCTTCCGTTGCATCATCCACCGTAGCTTCCTCTCCCACTGGTTCAAGCTCAGAAGTATCGTGACTAATTGCCTGTCGAAATTATGAAATTATGAATTTGTATGGACAAAATTAAAATAATTCAAATTCAAGAACAGAGAAGGAAAAATACTGAGTGTCTATATCTTTAACTTAAAACTTAAACTCTTTTTAGTGATATAAACATTTTTGAATGACATTTACCCTACACCTTTGCACCACTACAGCCAGCATCCACACAATGAAACATCTGCAACAAAAAAAAAATTTTTTATATATATGTAATATATATTATACATAATAAGAGATGTAAAAAGTAGTTGAAAGATGATTTCATAAAATAAGTATACTTATTGAATCTGTGCAATATATCGCACAGATTCAAGAAGAAAGTTCGCTGAGCAAAAACCATTCTCATTTTCAAGATAAACAGGAAATGCGAAGAATAATCGCTACTTGTCTGCTCGTATGTCAAGAGAGAAACAGGAGAATTATATGAAATTGTATGACTTAATGGTATGAAAAATGGCATCTGACGCTAGTTTGCAAAACAACTTCTTTTCGCTGTCGATCAGCGAGAGGATATGCGTAGATAAGCATCGATTGGCGTGAGATAGGCGCCTAGTCAAGGAGTGAAAAAAGATAATTTCATCGAGTTCGAACTCGAAGTATGAAGCCCTGCCGTCGCGTCGTTCTGGCAAGCTTCGTTCTTCAGATTGAAAATAGCGATAAATTCTCGACTATGCTCGTGCCGTGATGTTACCTGTTATTAGTTATCGATAATTGCAAACGACCGTCGCATTGCCTATCTAAACTCAGGGCAAAACATATAATTAAGAGCAATCACGCTGAGCTGAAAGACTTTCGGTAAGGCTCAATTAATCACTTCGTTCATCAGTTGCTCTAGATACTTAAATTGTAACTAAGTAATTAAAAAATATTTGCGGTTAATCGAAAAAGAGACTAAAAGAGTGACAATCTCAAAGTTGGCATAATAACACCTGTGATGCAAGAACTGTTACACTTAGACTATTAATTGAGGTAGACGCATCCGGTAACGGTGAGGAAGATATTAAATCAATATATTAAAAACACTTTGCTCATAAATAAAATATTTGGCTATAACTTATTATTTTAATGCAATGATGGCAAAACTTACAAAATCATTAGTTTTTTAGAACAAGTTTTATGTATACAAGATTTATAGAAGTTGTTAACTATAAACGTTCTATATCTTTTATTTAAGATACTTAGGAAGTCTAAGAAATAAAATTACACTTAGAACGTGTGAGAAATAAAATTAAAGGGAGAGCACAATTTATTATTGCCGGTCCATCAATAAGTGAAGAAACTATTATAGGCTTAGCTTTTTTTTTGCCAGTGTAAAAGCTCAAACTGTGGGCAGTAAGTTATATATTGATAGGTGATAAATTATATGCTAGTCATCAATAAATCATGCATAATTGAATCAACAAGGGATCATCTGTACCACTTTTATGATGGATAGCTCTGTGTGGGAGATCAACTCTGTATCTTGGAACCTAAATAGGATCTTCCGTTTTCCTTGTTTGCTAGAAAAGTATAATTTAGTTTTGAAAGATCAAAAAATGTGACTAATTAAAGAAGAAAAGAGCTTAATAATCTTGAGGTAATAGAATCTTGAATATGAAATATTCCATCACCATTGATCTGAGCATAAAATATAAACTAAGAAAAGTACAACTTTCTGAAGTATGTCTCTAACGGAACGGAAATTACAGAGTCAACAGTGTAATTTCCCTTGAATGGTCGTTTACACCGATCTGTTATAAGAAAAAAATTAAAATAAATGTCTACTTAAAGGTGAATCAGGATCCTAATCACTGGATTTGATCAGAGTTAGACTAGAAATAAGCTTAATATTAATTGGTGTCAAGTTATGTCACAATATTACTTTGTATATCAAGTAAAGTAAAGAAAAAATATTATTGGCCACTTATTTCAACACCTTTCATGTAATAACCTATTCTTACCGTCACATAACGTCTTCAATAAGTTATTTGAACTTGAAGAAAATCGAGAGAGAATCGAGAATCATAAATTTAGAATTCATTTTATTAGAACCTACATTTTTAAGTTCTAATAAGTGGAGCTTTTCACGAAACCTAAACCTGCATAGACTCGTTTAAACTGAAAAGGAACGTTTTCGCCGAGAGACAAACTCGACGTGACCGGTTTGTAAAGGACGGCCTTGAGATTTCTCGAGGGAAAGAAATCGAATGGATTCTTGCTGATGCCGCGATGTGTCATCGAGACAATTTGCGAACCTGCGTGATCGGGATTGCAGACGACAAAAAGCCGATAACCACGAGGCGTAGAAGAAACTCATCGAGTCCATGAAGCTTGAAGATGAGATCAGATCCAACTTCTTAGAGCTTTTATTGCCAATCGCGTCATGGATAACGCGCTGCGAGTTGCGATCTGTGTCAGTTCGCAAAGTGCGATTATCTTCTCTGGACCCGTTACCCCCACTTTTCCTTTCCCTCTTGCCCCCTTCTCCTCTCTTCTTCGGGGACTTCCGTCTCCCACTTGGGGGCCTTACCCCCCACTTTTCGACGTGCACCGACCTCGCTCGTCCTTGTCGCTGGTTGCGTGCAACTGTTAAAGTGCAAGAAAAGACGATGCATCTTTTACTCATGCCCACCTTATAGGTAGACATAAGTACTCTCAGCAGTACTTATTTCTATTCGCTTTGTTACATACCATCCTACAAAACATAGGCATGTAGGTATTCCTGCAAATTATGCGTATCTGAATAGACGCAGAATCACTCCAGTAATCACAAATTGAAAAACAGAAAGACATTAATAACTAGATGTTGGGGCTATTAGTACTATACTTTCTCTTTTACATCGATATTTTCTTATTTCAATTCCTTTTGCCGATTCTAAACAACCCATTGTCGAGTCACCATTCACTTAGTATGGTGTTCATTTATTCAATTACTATTTTCACCACCTACCTTGAGCGTGTGCGTGCAATGACTTACGCATCTTTAATTCCAGCAGCAATCGATAAACGAGAGATAATACCTTTTTTGTAAGAAATGGTGTATTTTCTCTTGTAAGAAATAGACTTCCGAGAAGGGCGAACGGTATTTTCTATTTAATGGAAAAAGTGTATCAGGATTGGGTATACATTGTGAAACAACTCAGACGTGTGGAATTTATCTTAGATATTTTAGAGCATCTATTTAGAGCATTTAATGTTTAATTAACGTGAATCTAACATTTTCTATGCTTGTCTTACCAATTCTGGTTTTTTTCACTTGACACGGCTCAAAAGAATACATTGTACAGCAGAACTACTTTTAAAAATATTGAAGATTTATTATACCAGAAGTGTTGTAATTGGAAAAATATTTATAATGATAGTCATTAAAGTAAAGAAGACATGAGACGTAAATGATGCTGTATGTACACGATGACATGAAATATATTAGATGTAGAAATATATATTTTCTGTCATGTACGAAACTATAAAGCACTACAAGCATCTACTCTGACTTTTAATGTCTCTCACTCTACAGTACTTTTTTGCAAAAATGTTTAATTGCCTAAGGAGTCTTAAAGGCTTTGTAGCTATTCTACCATCTTTTATAGTTTCTTGAATTATAATTGTAGTTGTTGCAACCATTTTATACAGCAGAAAAGCATCTATGAATACTGTAACTATAGGTTTATAGTTTTAAACAATATAATTGTATCTATGGAAACGCCCAAATACTACTTTACATTTTTCCGCCCTTTTAACACCCTTGGGAGCCTTATTCAGGGTGTCTACTGTAACAAACTCCCGGTTATATACCCGCTGAAATTTCGTGTACACTCGGTAATAAAATCTTTTAAAACCTATTAAAAAAACGAGTATTGATCAGCAGAAAAAGAAATTTTCAAATAAAATTTAAGATAAGGTTTCCGTTGTCATCATGCTGTCGTAATTACTATAACTTTACATTCTTCTCTGACCTTGCACTAAAATTTATCGAGCCACGGGGTTCAATCCGTTTCGGTTTATAACACTGATACAATAATTGCGATTACAGATCATCACACCTATTTCAAATAGCAGCTACCGTATGTGTATGTCTATTATCCATTCACTTGAAATCTACAGGCATCTAATTTGGTTTGCATGATTCAACGTGATCAAACCCGCATATACTCGTATATCTTTCCGCGCTTAATAATTATGCCCCTGTCAATCAGTGTGCATAGTATCTCTCACACTTGTTCAATAACGCACTCGATTTTAGGGACACCTGACGGGAGTAATAATCACATACACTACACAGTGGAAATAGAACAGATGAAATAGGTTGTATAGAAAGATCAGATTAAAGCGAATCATTTGTAATGCTGTAAAAAAACTAGCATAATAAGGAGCATTGCCTCCAGGTTCTCTGAATCACATTTAGATAAATCACTTACGGTAGGAATGAAAATTTGATTGATGCAGATTAAAGAAAAAAGGTGATAGCTGTAAATGTAATATAACAAGAGCTTCATGGATATTAAATTTTGGTTAAAAATGTTTCCAATCTTACGAATGATTTCTATCACCTCTGAGAATGGTCAAGAGTAAAGATGAACGATGCACGAATGTGTAGCTATGAGGATCGTCAAGGAAATAAAGCGAAGGGGACGATGGCGATTGGCGATATCGTGAGCGAAAGTTCGCGGGTCAAGAGATACGTACACCGGCGTCATTCGGGGGCGAGATACTATCGCGGATTTGAAATTTATGCAAATTCCGAGAGCTTGCGGGTCAAAGTCGTGGCGTTAGTATATGTATCTGACCAGTCCTTAAAGTTTCATGGACCGTTTCTTTGATTCTTAAACAGCCCATTGCACTGAACGTAACGGTATCAGATTCGACGTATCGCATTAATGTTTTGTGTAAGCTTTAGTAGATATGATCACAAATGCCAGATTATTACCTGCTGTAAACAACCTACAGCTTAGAATCCACTCTGATAACGAAATTCCCTACCTATTGTTTTCAACAACAGGTAGGGACCTTCTACGACGACCTTGATTAGATTCAAAATTAAAACTTTCATAACGTCAGAGTTTATAAAGATTCCTTTCGGGCTTATAAAAAGTATTTAAATAATTACTCAAAAGACTCAATGGAATCTTTACTCTAAAGCCGAGTCATAAATACAGGGCAATATATCAATTATGTGCCGTAAGCTATTTTAACGTATCGTAATTGGCCCGAAAGGATGGCTCGTGGAATTTATCGCACTGCCTCCACACGAGAAGGCACTTTGTCAATTGCATTTTTATTATTCTCTCCTACCGTGGAAAATTGAATAGGAGCATTCATACATCAAAGCTGGTGTCTTCCTTACGCTACGTTAATTGATTATCGCAGTACCTGAATAAAAAAAAAGATCATTAGGGATGGCCTGAGTATTGTTGCAAAGTAATTCCAGACTTGAAATGGAAAACAATTAAATTTGATACAAACTCAGGAGTATCCTACATGAGAAAATTGAGGCATTGTGGTTTAAGCAAGTAGAAATTAAATTCGAATTAACCTTCGTGACATTGAAAGACATAAGTACAAGGGAGCATGGATCTTCCCAGGTTTTGTAATGACTTTTGACCACGATTAAGTCGAATCTTGAACATAATAGCTATCATGCGAATCAAGATTAAAACGCATAAGAGAGTAAATAAAACTGTAAAGCTACATCTGAAAGTAGGAATGAAGTTACTGTTTGAAAAAAAACTTTAGGAGACAGTCAAGTGTAATGATGAAAGTGATTAATGGCTGACTCAATTTCTCTGTAATCTGACTTCTAAATAATTACTTAATTGCTGTCATTGAAGAAGAACTAATGAAATTAAGTAATGCGTTAACACGTTTGATTTTACCTAATATATTGATCTTTCACCTTAATAATTATCGGCAATTTTCTGTACCATTTTTTTACAGCTTTCCATCTTGATTCTGCAATTGAGATCTTGGATGATTCTCACAATCATAGTTTAGCTGCGAGCAATTGTGTAGTCGACTTTAATCGCCGGTCCTTGATGATGTCGAACCGCGAAGTTTATGCGAGTAACCGAGTGAGCAAGTAAACGCTCGACTAGCAATTACGAGCGACTTACGACTCTTTGCCTCGCTTTTCGCCCCGAGTGAGAAATTTACCGGAAAAATGATTCCCGACAACGAAACGTAACGGAAAAGATAAGAAGAAGCTAGCCATACAAGACAACATACTTATTACAAATGGGCAAAAAAACAAAAGACAATTAAAAAAGCAGTTAGCCTGTATAACAAAGGCTTTCCTCTTCACTGATTTTTATTGTAAAGTTTAAGACGCAACGTGGAGGCAAGTGGCGAAAAAAAGCCTCTTTTAGGTCACATCTTAAAAGGATTCAAGTCCTTGGAAAATTTCAATTTGTTTCCATTGTTTTCTTCAGTAAATACTACATTTTCTATATTAAAAGATATGTTTATACACGAAGATATTCAACTTAGATATCTAGATACTAAATTCGAATACCCATTCTCCTCCGTAAATTAATTTCCTACAATGTTCGCCATTTTATAAAGCTGTACGTGTACATTTTAATAAGAGTAGATTAATATCACCGGTGTTACAACTATAATGTTAGTAGGCGCAAGTTGATAGATTCGATCTAATTAACTTCCCGTTTTGCGGCACCAAGAGCTCTTAATGAGTTAACGAAAGGTGTCTTGTCGGTTAATAATTGCATTGACTTAAAAATTCAAATTAAAATTTGCAATCCATAGTTGATCAACGATATATACTCACAAATTTACCATTCATTTCTTTCATTTCTTTCAATTCCTTCAAAACGGTAACTTCATTCCTTTCCGTTGATGCAAAATTCATGAGACCGGGAATTATGGCTTACTGTACAATATGCTAAGATGCGTAACAATACAGAAAATGCAACATTGAAATGGATAACAGTACCATATATGTTTTAAATTATTTCAAATAGTTACTTTCGCTTTCTTGAGTTATGTGTTTATTGGGTCAAAATTCGTTCCCTTCTTGTTTGTTTTGTTCGCTCCTTTCTGTGATGTTTTCCAATTACTTAAAATCTAGGTCACGTCAAATTTAATTAATGTCTCGAATCAGAAATCAGCGATTGGAGGCTCGTCGAACGGATCGCGTACCCCGTGGGGTTCGCACGCCTACCTCATGCATGGTTCATACGCACGAGCGATCATAATCGCGATGCGGGCGAGTTCGTGATTCTGTACGTATACACATGTGATCGAGGAGCATTTTGCTTGGAGCGTTATTGCTCTGCCGACTGGGTCAGAGTGGCAGAATCTATAAGGAAGCCGAAGCACTGATTATTCTTTCATAAGCATGGATGCACAGTAATCGATGCGAGTAACTCCAATTACATGGAAAGCCTTTTTCTCTCCAGTTTCTGATTTATTGCCACCGCACTTAGCCTCGGATGAAACTAATAACATAACTGGAAGAATCTGATCCCTGAAATCTCTTGAACCCCGTTAAAATCGGAAGTTTTAACTTCAACTAATTTGTTGACATTTTCAACATTTAAATAAGTGGAAACAAAAGTGTTTCAATTACACCAAACTTGGAAACAGTTGCATCCAATTTCCTCTAACCATATTCGTTGCATTAAAGTGTGCTTAACTATAAATATAAGATTTGCGGTGATGTAGTCTTGAATGATCATTATACAATAACCGCGTAATTATGTCGATGCGCGTGTGATAATGAAGCGTGATGATGGTTTCTTGGACGCATTGCTTATACTTAAAGCGCAGTTAGAGACTAAGTAATCCTCTAGATTCACACGAAAAATTTGCATCTACGCGCAATTAAGATCTGCGTTAACATTAGCAGCAGATCCGCGATTGCATTGTGAAGATAGTCTTACCCTTTCAGCAACTAATATTCGTGTGGCAAGAGAATGGGATGACAGAACAGATGGAAAAGCTAAGGTACTAAGAAATTCAGTAGCAATAAGCCAAAAAAGTCTTAATGTTTTTGCAAAATAAAACTTTTCTGTCATTGCAATCAAGTGACCGTTATTTTCAACTTGGAAACTGTAACATTATTATGCTAACTACTCTATTAAATGTTAAAAGCCTCTTTTCCAGGATCTGCACATCTTGGAAGGGAATTAACACCCAATCAAGGATTTACTTTTATTAACCGAGATTATTAGACAGGATTGCAAACCGGGAATAACGCGAAACTGCATTCTTAGCGCAAATAACGACAGGCTGTAGACCCACACAAGATCGTCTTGATATCAAACTGCATGGGTGGCGCTACACTACTTCCGGACTAGGGAATATTGAAAGCATCCCCCTCCTCAAGGAAAAATTACAGTTTGTCAAAAATCACTTAAAATTTCCTAAAATGTTTTAAAATCTAGTACATCTATGTATATTTAGATATCTCAGGAATTAGGGAATTCCTTAGTCAGGAAAACCTGAATTTGAGCTTTGGCCGTTTCTAGTGCCATAGCGCCGGCCGCCCAGGCGATTAAAGGGATGGGAAGAACTTAACGGTCTCAACCCTGTAAATCAAACTTCAATGCAGATTCGAAGGAAGCAGCTTCCCCTGGCTACCGTTCCAACTGCTAGCAACCACGCGTGACCGAACATTCTCTTCCGTGCACTTCTTTTCCCTCTTCCTCACGAGTCTTCGGCTATGTTAATGCGCCTTAGGAACTGGCTGACGTTTTACGAGGACGTTGGATTTTTTCAGGAGCATTTATCGTCGGGGTCAATGAACCGGATGGTTCGTCGCGGATTCTCGACGGATGAAAAGGAGGGGAGCCAGATTCGATCGCAAGGATAATGTTAAACGTAACGGATATCTGCTTTCCTGATGGAGTTGTAGATGTAAGTGCTGTGGGGGTCGGATTCACGAACGAGTTTGTATATATAGCTTACCCCTGCCGGGAAGTCGATTCATGATAGGTCGTAGGGAGCTAGACTTGCCTTCCCTAAGATATTTCACCCATCGGGCTCCGACGAATGAGCCTACTGTAAATCCGATACTTATCAACGATCGGAACAAGTAGCCACGACTACTACCACTTTTAACGGAAATCGAAGAATCCTTTCCTGGAAATCCTAGCAGTCCGGGGGGTACATCTCGAAATGGTGTTATCTGATGTCGTTAAACAATACTCTTTCGTCTATTGGTGATAGGGTGATCTAACTGTTAAGTTTCCAATAGCTGCTTGTCTTTACCTAAACTATTCTGCAAGATAAGCAAATTTACGATTTGTTGAAGAGGTCATCCGAAGATGGTTGTTTTTTAAAAGCAATGCTGAATCATCCCACAGATAGGTCGATAGTCTAAGGTATGAATTAAGAAAGATGCGTAAAATTACGAATATTCCTAATGGTATTTATAATTGCCTTCACTTCTAAAACAATATCGGACAAGCGAAATTCATTAAGAACAGTTACCTGACTTCCTAAAGATATATTGTGATTTGCAGATCGTAATTATCATTCATCATCAAGACTCTAAGCATTGAAACGAGCCAATCTAGTCTGAGAGTTTCCATTCGAGCTTCAAGACTTAACGGTGCATAATAATAATTATAGTTTAAAAATTGCGATTATGAATCGACTCTGAGTGTTGTTTCTATAAGTAAAAACCAACACCGCGGTTATAGAAATATGGTATAGTTTAAGGTTGTGGTGGTGGACGAAATAGGAATAATTCCTTCGTCCTCGAGAGAAATAATTCCTCAGTACTGTCTATTAAAGTACACTTACCCTCCTTAGTAAACCATTACCTCTGATCGTTTATTTGAGACAATACAAGATTGTGGGCGATGTATACAATGTTGATCACGATCATGACTCTTCCTCTCAGTGTAACCCAATCATGCTATTCCCCAGACTGCTTTGCATAACAGCTTCATAGTGTCTAGAGTTTCCACTTTGCATAAGGCCTGCAGTTTCTCAGATGTTGATAATTCTAATTGTATCTTAAATGTCTGTTTGATAGACTAAATAGAATATTGGTTGTTTATATAGTAAATCCCATAGAAATAGATAATCTATCTTTCTCTGTATACCATATATATATAGTTTATATACCTATATAAAACTGAATGACTATATGTGTTTGGAATAGGTATCCACACCCTTGAACCTATCGGAACCATTTTCTTTCTTGTGATATATCTCTTCAAATTCCATAAATTCAAATAAAATCCCTTAATATTCCTTGGAATTAGTGATGCATTCGAGACAGATATAATTGTCAATTACTTGCACCATAATGCTTCGAATTATGTGTTATTATCACTGGATGAAGCTGATGTTATTCGAAAAAGAAAATGATTGAGGCTATAAATTTGACCATTATTAAGAATTACATAGTTTGTATCAAGATGAGGAAGTAATCTCGGAAAAATACGTCTTCTGGCATGGTTGGTTGATTCTGTAGATCGAAATAAAAATTGACAAACCTTAATCCTTAGATTATTAAAGTCGCATTTACAATTATTGCTTTCCTAACTTTCATTAACGCAATGCACTGAGGAAATGACGGTAGTTCGATTACTTTTTTTTAACAAATGTTTGCATGAACATTATCCAATCAATGGTCTTTAAAAACGAATTATTTTTTTTATAGTTTACTTTAAGCTATAGATAATATATGCTAATTCCCATTGATTTTGAGTGGACGTACAGCTGAGAGGATTTTTTAAAACTTAAAAAATAGGAAACATGGCAGTAATTTAAGTTTGCAATATAAATAAAATCTTCAAATCCTATTAAAATCATCCTATAAATGTCCTAAAATTAATTAAAATATTCCAAACTCCCTTAGAATTAACTAAAACCTTAAAATCTCTTGGAATTTTGAATGCATTTAATGAAAGGATCTTTGATGTATAAGCAACCTATTAATCGGTATCAGAAACGTCATTCAACATTAGCGTCCAATTTATAATTCAAGCCAATTAACGAAGAAACTTGATTACGCGATAATTTCCTTCCTAGAATTATATAAGAAAAAAAGTCGTGAAAAAAGCAGCTATATGCTAAACATTGATCGGAATAATGTTCCAGCTTCCAGTGTTACAGAAGCCGTAAATCCTCAGTGCGTGGGCAGGGCTCTTGCTGCCTTTGCAAATGTGGGACAACGTCCTGCCGACGTATTTTAATTATATATGTTACGTTCTTTTTGCCCAGACGTTCCTCCTCTGCTTCTCCTACAACTTCTTCTTCTTCTTCCTCGACCGAGATCGTAAAACTAAATCTGGATCGATTCAGCCACGTAATATATTGGCTAGAAACACCAACGACAAGAGTCAGAAATAATATAAAAGAGACTAGCATGGACTATAATTTCCACCAGCGGCTTGCTGTTATTATAAAATGACATTTATTACAGAAGTACTGTACTTGACCGAATGACCATTCTTTGGTGGCATTCATCGTCTTGTTGATGATCAAAAAAGTATTCCGTTGTAGGAGTGATAAAATAGAAGCCGTGAAAGCGATTGAGATGGTCATTATTGTAAATTGTTTGACACAGAAGATTATTTTCCGGAAAATAACAGTGAAAGACTATTGGAATTCTGTAGTGAAGTTATGTGGGAAAGACACTTTAATACAGAAACCTACTTGACAAGGTATGTTTCATTTCAGAATACATATAATTGATTCAACAGGAAACTTTGTAGTAAAGGACAAATTGGAATCAACTCTATATAATTATATAGTAATTTCAAAGAAACCGTATTTTGCTTTAATCCTGATAAGTCTTACTACTTTTCATGTACTAAACGTTAATGACATTGCTTCATCAGTGGTACATCCACCCTATCACGCTATCATTATAATTCTGTTGTTAAAATGAAATACTATTTCTCTCCTCTTTTCAACCGCATCTGAAGCAACCAAGCAAATAAATATCCAATTATCACTAAGATAATTAAAAATATAATTGTGCAGGTAAGTGATACTCTCTTCATCTTCTTCATGGTCTTCTGCACTTCTTTCGAAAATGATTTTACGCTTTATTAACTGCGAATTAGTTCACAAGGTCTTTATTTTGGTTCAGCGAATGATTGTAAAAACACGCCCTTCATCTGAACCTCCCTCGCAGTAAATAAAATCATTAAAATTCTTCAGAAGAATTATCATAAAGGCACAACTGAAAGTAACTCAATGATATTTTTTTGAATAGTTGAACTGCTTCTTATGTCGAATATTTTTGCAGGAAATTCCGCAAATACTAAGTCAGTCGTTCACGACTAGAGTAGTTTCACGAGGTGTTTCACAGCTGAAGCTTCAGAGGAATTCTCTTGGAGCGAGAGACGTAATGGCCCGAGTAAGAGAGGGATTCCTCAGTGACGTGTTGAAGAAGATGTAACAAGGTGACATAAAAACGACATTTTAATGTAAACCTTTTCATATTTGCAAGGAGATATTACAGACATTTTTTAACAGAAGCTTCTCAAACGATTAGGCGGAAATAACTGATTTTAAGTGATTTTAGAGAATTCCAAGATAATTTAAGGGATTTTGAAATATTTTCAAGTTGATGTAGTACCGCCCCAGCACGTTGCTATACGTGTTAATTGAAAAAATAAAAATATAGAGAGACTTGCAAAGTTAATCTTCACTCTTCTAAATGGAAGGCCATATAGTGTTGTTACCTTTCGAAATTGAAAGCTTGTAAACTTGAAGCGCTGGAATTGGCCACATTACACAAAGGTATATTATTAGCACTTTTTCGATGTGCTCTTCATATACGAATGCTTTTTCCGTTAACGCCTCAACCACACTATTTTCCGTATGGGCGATTCCTTCAGATCCAGGCAGGAATACGCCCTTACTGTTCGAAGCATCTCTTCACGCCTGAAGAATCAAGCGAAGAAGGAGGCAGTTAGGTTGTACCAGTATACTTCTCTATGTAAGGTACTGCATCTACGCAAAGAAGCGATCGTCGGACAAATCGATGAAGCGTCCCCATACCGTTAGAAACAGATCGGCGCACCTGTACTGCTCGTTAAATGCAAAATCGTGTCCATAATTTAAATCTTTCTAACGTTAGATCACGTGCTGGCTTCTGTTGTCGGGCCCAGAATATGCGGAAGCTCTCCTCGACGCCCAAAGCACGATTCTGGATACCAAGGGCACAAAAATCGTCCTTCCAGCCTCCGTTACTCCATGCTAAAGGAAAATAACAGTGATCCGATGGAAGGTCTAACGAAAATGGAGCGAGAGTGAACTCATCTTCCACCGAAAAGGCGCCAATTAAATTCTATCGCTCTTATGCACAGCGTTAAGGAAACTATCAAGCTATCCTTGCGATCCCTAATTCATCACATATAAGGCCTGCTGCTAACAAACTCCATATAAAGTTACCCTTGCCCATTACAAGTTCCAGAGGATTTTTATTAAACGTAAAAATTTACGTAATGTAGAACATTTTTATTGCGGTAAAGAATGTCTGGAATGTTTTCTGTTTCATGTAAGATCTGCCAAGCAATGATAGATACAATTGTAAACTGATTTCTGACACTCCAGTGAATAAATATTTTAGAGTACTGCTACCTGAAGATATAATTTCTACATACATACATGTATACAAGGGTGCTTTGAATTAATGTATGAGATTCAAGTGGTTGTATCACTCTTGCGCTAATTCTTAGCTTCAGTTGATTGAACACTAATATATTTTAAAGATACTTGTCTCAGATTATAATATATTATGTGTTCTAACCATCTTCACAGTAGCAACCGCGGTTATTTATGAATTTTGTAACCGTTGTCTGCATATTTACTAATCATTCAAGCGTCCAGACAAATAATCTTCAAGGATGTTCATGCAAACTCTTCTCGTGTTTACTTCTTAGTCAACAAACCGTTTGCGTTGTACCGTTATTATTAAAGTTGATTAAACCCCATTCAGTCCAATCCGAAGTTGACACTTCTCAATTTGTAGTTAATATGTTTTTAATCGTTTTTTTTTTAATCTAGTTTTGAATTAATACCCTAAAACCTAAATTTTACAGAGCTCTCATAATTACTGACATAAGATTGTAGCTCGTTACAAGCATAATAGACCGCGTGTGAAATTCCCAAGATTCCTAAGTATAATTCCCGGAGCGGAAGCAAGTAAGCATTCTTTTCTGGTTTGAGTTAAGCTCTAACGCATCTTAGAGAGAATCGCCAAAGTCTGAAAGGTCGAGGGCATTTGTCCTCGAAGCGAAGCAAAGCTACCGTGTGAACGAGGGTCGCGATGAAGAAACTAAGGAAGCGCCGCGAAGGTAGTTAATCAATTGGCAAATTGTAATCCGTTACTCCAGTGACCTCGTCGAATTGATTTCTCTTAGGTTAATGCTTCGGGGACCATCAGCGATTCTTCTTCTCATGCTCTTTCGAGCGAGATACAACGCTTTTTAATAGAAACATCGGTATCGATCCTTTCTTCGATCGGTGTCAAATCGATCCAAATATAGTTGTACTATTTATATCAAGCGCCGCAACTAATGCTACCATTCAACCTGCGATTAATCATGCTGGGTCTGAAAGACCCAGTTACAACATTCTTTATAAAGCGATACTGGTTAACTTAAGAGATACACCGTTAGAAAAATCTATGACTAAATGTATTTAAATCTCTTGAACTCTTTTGAACTCCCTTTAAAATCTCGAGCAACGTCGGGTAAATATCTTCTCATTTTTAATAAAACTTGTAAAAACATAAGAAATGTCTCACGCAAAAAAGAACACTGGATAATTGTTTTATCGAATGCAAAATAGATTATGTTTTTTAGCTATTTACTTCATGTAGTACTTTTTTTTAGGTCAGATCAAGTTTAATTACCAGGTCAAATCAATTTATTGGAAGTGAAAAAAGCAGTGTAATGAAAAGTCTGCAGTATATCGATAGCTGAAATCGCCCAAGTAACGTCAAGCTTCGTCCTGAAGCAGACAAGAAAACTCGGTAGTTCATTTCTTGTCGCAATTAGTCATCAGGAGCTCCCAGAGTCGTGATTCTGTTATAGCCTGCAGACTCACCCTTCATCATCGTCGCGTCATTAACCGAGCGTCGTGAAACTTACATTAACGTCACGTTCAATCGTGTGATTTGTAATTCATGCAGTCTCGTAGAATATGAAAGCTTGATGACATTCACTTTTGTCAAATCAATTATTATTTTGCAGGATATTCGCTAATTTTCTAAGATTGAAAGTTACATCCTGAGAATATATCTCTTCACATTTTATATACTTCCAATGCTTTTGCCAGGTGAACGGATTTCCCGCAATTTCTTTCAATCCGAGAAGCAGATTCTCTGAGACGTTAAGTGAAACCATCGACTGTGTTGTTCAAACAACCTGTGTAATATGCAAGTCATGACTCTTGTCTCAAACAGAAGAGATTCTCTCATAAGTCCCTGTTATGATGTACATTTTCTCGCGATGTTCTGCTTCAATAACTATCTACATAGACAAACACGTAACTAAATTTCAATGCGGAATTGCCGCCTAGAAATACCCGATTTGTTCTGCTCTGCAATACCGTTTGACTTGATGAAATCGCAACCTAGAAACACGATCTTCTATTTCATATTATTCGTCCAATAAAATTATAATTCATATTTCGTCGAGGATATTTGCATCTCAGACGAAATATTTTATCTTTTGAAATAAATTTTCGAGATATTTTAAGTCTTCTTTTATCTAATTTAAAACACCTGATTATTAATATGTGAAAAGTTTTGTCATCTCCATATAACGGTCAACATTGAGAGCAATAAAATTCCACATTCCTGAGATTCAATTTCCAAGTTGACCACCGTTTTCACGGCGCATTAAATCCACATTTAATATTCTCCATCATTTATAAATACATCTCGTCGAGTTCACGAGCTACTCATTACAATATTTGGTGAATAATATTTATATTCCAATATTTATATTTCTAAAGTATAGTAATAACTTTGGCATAACGAAGAATAAGACGTCGAATCGCACGGTCGAACAAACTCGTTGTAATATGATCTCAAACCGCGTTAAAGATAGCTATAGAGGTAACGGGGATCATTAATTAAATATAGACACCGGACGCTTATATTCTATTAGTATCCTATCCTGATCTTGATGAATGCAAAACTCATCAAACGATTAATAATATATATATATTTGTATAACGGGGAGAACCTAATCTAATTTTCTTAGCATTTAAAAATTTATATAATAGTACGTGAAATTTTTTCCTTGCGTGAAGAAGGTTTTAATAGAATAGTAAACTTAGTGATCTTCGTGGATTGCAGAAACTAATGCACCCACTGCCACAGTTCATTAACAGCGAGCTTATCGCGCTAATTAGTCAATTATCATTCCTTTTTTTTATATTCTCATTTTTCATTCCTCGGTACAGTTTTAACCGTATCCGCAAAAGGCGGGGCTTTCAATTTCCTCATGCCTCTAATCGAAGAAGTAATTTACTATCATCGAATACTCTTAATTTGACTGATATATGGTAAATATGATTTACCCGTAATGTAATAAGCGTTTATTTATTGTTTATTAACTTAAAAAATTGTAAACCACATTATATGGCACACCAGGTAACACCATGAAAATATTATTGCGGTATAATACAATGCAGAGGCTGTAGATTCTTGAACCTATCAACTTCATCACAGCTATCGGATTTCAATTTCTGATCGAATGGACAAGACAGTAAAAGAGTACTTTTTCTGGGTGATTTGTGTCATAAAGGAGAGAAAAGGCCTTAAGATAAAGAGAATAATAGGAAGAGAGACTTTACTTAGGAATATAACCAGGGGCAAGCGAGCTGTAAAGCAAATAAATACAGACACCGTTCCACCTGGTCTCCTGAATCCTGAGACTTCTGACACTATTGAGAATAGCCGGGTATAACGGGTAGTAAATATCAAATTTCCGTTTTACTTGTTGTATGCAGCCAAGATGCCAAGGGCACTTCAGAGATTATGTGCCATAAAACGGAAGAAGCTGATTTTATCGAACCGTACATTTTATCCACGCATATCATTACTTAGAAATCGTATATAAATTCGATCCCTCATCTTTGATAATCCATAAAAATCCCAATACATTTCCTTTCCATTTTTTCAATTCCTCAGATTTGTTTTAATTTCAGACAAATTATGATAATTACTTCCAGAAGGTTCAGTAACAATGAATTCACTATTCAAGTAGAAAAGGCAGCGTACGGTCAGACGCTCCAAAACACGTTGGAAAATAATGATATACTGATTACTGAACTTTTAAGTAACTTTTTACAAGTAACCAAGTTACAGAAAAAGTTACAATACAAGCCAAGACTGGTCGATGAGCCATCAATTTTTTTGTTGCAACGGGACACTGGACTTTATTGAGATGTGAAGAGGATTATGGTGTGCTCAAGATTTGTATCGTAATCGACTGACAATCAGAACAATTACTGCTCCATTCTCGCATGGTCATCTTGGCAAAAAATCAAAGTCCAATAAATCGGTTTGCTATGGTCGAACAGAGTCGACACCTGCCGCGCCTCGTAGGTGGCCACATGATTATCAACAAGCGAACATCTCGTCGCCATTGTGCAAGTAGTACACGCATCTTGTCACTGATTTTTATTATAAGGATCTCAATTGTTCAACCGTCATTGGCGTAGGCAGAAGATTTTTTTACAATTAGAAACTTGAATAAGATCAAATCAAAAGACAATTATTGATACGTAAACGATCCGTCGATAACATTTGAATGATTGAAGTATTTTCCTTTCTTTACGATTGTCATTGCAAAGTTTTTTTTTTTAAGTATTCCCAATTTCTGAAGTCATTTATACATAACTTTGAAAGGGTATGTACGATTCTGAGGTAATTTTTCAAGAAGACAAAGTGCCGAAAATTATCAGAAACTCTAGGAGTATGCTAAATCTACTTAAAACTCCAAAAAAAATTAGCCGCCCATTTTTTTAAATTGATGTTACTATTCCTAACACCTCAGAACTCTAAAAAAAAATTTCGAAAAGAGCGTAAAGTTGACAAAACTAAATTTCATCTTATGTGCTAAGAAAATTGTAAACCCTGGTATTTCCTTTGCAAAATTTAAATTCGCCCATTTGTTACGATTATCTTTTTTCCGTGATTCAAAAAGATTTTTAATGATATAGATTTAAAAATATACTGTGAGACAGTTATTAATACCGTAGCAAGTGTCGATTACGCCACTGGCATGCTGGGTTAGGGGGATGTCGATGAGACTGCAGAAACCACGTTATGTTAACACGTTTCTTACGGAGAGACCGTTATCGCGGGTGCGAGTTATTCTGTGGTTGATCCGCGGATATGTACCATGCGCATCGTGCACTTGCCCTTGCCACGCGAGTCGTTAAAAATGCCCGATTAACGCCTTTTGCACACGATGAGTGCCATATTGAACCCATCATATCCAACAATTTCTTCAATACACGACCACTTCCACCTCTGGCAATTGAGCAGAAGCGAGCAAGTATAATATCGCACATTACAAAAGATAAGCATCTTCACCAGGATACCAGATTCCAAGATCCAGCTATCGATAGGTAAGTAATAGAATTCGTATGACCAATTTTCCTCTTCTATACCTGCTGCGAAACGATCAACCATCCAATAAAATACTCTAAGCGAGCCACTCGATGACAAGCTGACGTTATATTGCAGAATTATAGACTCGTGTCGATAAATTTAGTAGCTTTTATGATCATGTAAAACGAGATTGAAGCTATTTAACTGTTTCTGATCTTCAAATTCCTGAGTTGATATTTTTTAAAGAGGTTCTAAGAAAAAGCAAAACTTACACTTTTAAGATCTTTGGATTTATAAGTGTTGTAACCGCAACAGATATAATTAAATGCGTAAGTCTAAGTAATAAGCGCAAGTTTATTGAGTTTCTTGAGTGAAGAGCCTAGGTGATAGGAAGGTAAACAGTAAAATTGAGATTATGCAAAGTAAATTCGGAAATTAAAAAAATACTGCATTGATGAGTACCTTACGGTATTTTCTTCCCGTTCCAACATTATGCGCTCACGATGACACCAGCTTCCTACACGTATTGCTGGTTTATTAGATTGCCAACAGTGAGTGATAAATTACAGAACGCCATTTCCTTTCCCGCGCCCTCAATTTAATAATATTCTCCTTAACTATTGAGGAAGATCATACACTCAAAATAACTTTTTTAATTATAATTTCATATTTTTAGCGTTAGTTATTTTGCATTTTGAAGATGCTTAATATAATAGTTGTAATAATAATTCAGTAAAAATTACTGTATGTGAAGAATGGATTGTGCCACTTGCATGCCAAGTTTATTTATTGACTGTATCGTGTGGAACGAAGTAATTGCTAATTAGAAGCACTTCTCTCGCCACTAAACGTTCGTGTCGGTCATTTCTAATATTGTCGATAACCCTTTTGGCATGGATTGCAAATAAAGCACAGTGTAAAATAACACTCGTGCTACGGTTGGTTGCCTATTTCGTATAGAAACAGCTGTCGCATGCAAGCACTTGCAAACGCTGAACGTGCCCAGCGGTCACATTATTCATTACCGTCACGAACACATCCTCTATACTCTTACAGTCTCGTTTTACAACCCTGATCGCGTGTGTTATGCTTCATTGGAACTCTAATTGACGAGCCTTCGCATTATGTCGATTTTATTGCCAAAAATAATTTTCTTTCGAGCCTTCACGTCTTTCAATATCACAAAAGCAGTCCTAAACGTCTTAAAATTGGCGGAATTTATTATACATCTGATTTTTTAACACAATAATTTATTAGCCCATTATTCTGTTCTTCTCATATCTCTAAGAAATAACATATTGCAATTGAAGAGTTTAAAGGCATAGAGGAAGATCCCATAAATATGTTTATTTAAAAATAATTTTCAAGTGTAATGCTTATAAGTAATTTTCCGGATTTTCCTGTTTATAAACATATTGAATTTTTTCTGTTTTTCTCAAGAAAACCTTTAGGATGTCTTGAAATTTCGTAACATCTTAAGAAATCTCAGGAAGATTCATATTGCTCCATAATTTAATATTACTTGAAAAATCTTTATAAATTTTGTAATTGCTTTCAAAATCCTATACTCTCTAAACCTGAATCATCGATATTTACACCACTGATGCTTAAAAGTTACAATTCCTTAAAGTACGGCACTTAAAAGCATATACATTTTCAGTTGCAAATTATTAAAATTATTAAAGTTAAAGGCGTTGAAAATGATCGTTCGTCTTTGTAATACTAGTTATTATAACAACTCACGATAATGAGAATACTGATTACGTTTACATAGGGCGCCACATGGAACGGACCGTTACTTGTCGTCTCTCGTTGTAATACGCAAAGAGTGTACTACCGACACTGGAACGCGATCTCAGGAAAACCGTATTTTGTTTCCAGAATTCCGTGTCAAAATTTAAAAAAGGATAACATTCTGTAGTTTCCCTTTTATCGAATTCAACAATTTAAATAATAATTGTTAAATTATAATACATAGAGGCAGTTAATTAAGTTAAAAAGCACTTCAATTAAAAACTGCAGAATCTTAATTAAAGTAAAACATGCCTCACGTTATATTATTAAAATTTCAATATTCAAAGTTAAGACACTGTAAAAATCGCTGAAATCATTCCATTATACCATCTGCGATCTAATTATGATAAACGTCTAATAAAGTGGGTGCATCCCTGCCTTTATAGAATTCCATAATTATTTAAACAGAAGTTGGATAATAGCCGGTAGTCGGAATTTCGTGAGAAAACACAAGTTTGTATAATGTATATATATATATATATATTTACAAAACCATTCTTTGTTTCCCCTCTCGATACACTTTTGTCAAGGTTCTGCCCAGTCATTTCGAGTTCCGGATTCTCGTTCACATATTTAAAGTTCTTTAATTTTTCTAAGCCGTTATATCTATGCAATTTTAATGTCAGTCTTTTATCGATAAGTGCCACAGGTGCATATAATATTCGAACTTTATTACCGCTCAAATGATTGATGAATAAGAATTGACATCCACAGAACAATAAATCAAAACCATGATTAGAAAATCTCCTTCTAGATGTTTTACTTGCTCATAAGACGTTAATACACTCATGGTTTCGGTAAAACTTACGGTTTAAGGATTTTTAAGACTTTCTTGAGAATGTTTTTTATTATTTCTGAAAATAGAATCATATTAAAAACATTCATTAGCAATACAATTGTCACAGCAATGGAACTAAATTAGTAGCTGCAGTTATTACATCACTTTCAGTTTTTGTACAGGATGGAAAAAAAATATACATTTGGAATAATATATGTTTTGCGATATTCAATATTTCTCCGAAGTCTATAATTCAATAAAATAGTTATAATTTGAACATGTAATGCAAACTACTTACTTTAATAGTTAATAACAGTTCTTAAAGCTTTAATGAAATATTAAGACTTTAAGTAATTGTATACTTATTGAAAGTGAGTAATCCTTTATTTTTGTAGAAGACATTTTTCTTGGAAATATATAATTATTATAACTAAAATTATCTTCCTGCAATTAGAATTAATGTTTTTATTTTTCAAATTGCCGCATTCCAGCGCAACCAAGGCTTTAAAAAGCAGTTGGCCTGATATTAATACTTTAACGAAAGAAAATAAAAAACCCCACCACTCCAACATCATCTTGCTTCCTCCAGAAATTGAATAACGATCAACGAAGAATCCCATTGCCTTTCCGAACGATCCTAATTAAGTCTCGCAAATGTATTTTAAGGAACGAGCGATTCCTTCGCAGGTGTAACGCGCATACGCGTTGTTCCGCGTTCTTGGTATTCAAGCCTTGAAGATTGCCGGGTGTAGTAGCAACAAATTGCTCGGTTTGTAGGTCCCCATTGTGGGTAAAAAAAGGACTATAAAAAATCTAAACGAGGCAAAGAAAAAGAGGGACAAAGAAAATAAGAAGGCCTCTGTCGATAGAAAAGAAGAAAAGAGCAAAATAGAAAAAAAAAACTCTTCGGGTTTCTAGACCATGCATAAAAGCTACAAAGACAGGTCCGATTGTTAGATGGAGCTGGTTAAGGTATACATTACTTCGATCTCAATCATGAGTGTTACCAGGAGACCAGTGGGTGATCAGAGAGGTCGCAAGGAACTCATTATCACGCACAACACACAAGCTGTTAATTAATTTTATAATAATTGCATTCAGTGTAAATTTTGTAATAAATATTTCATATTTCAAAACGATTTTGTGAGTTCGCAGACATGAAACAAGATTTTAAAAGATATTAATGAGTTTCAAGGATTAGAAAAAATAAACTGAAAATAAAGTAATTCGTTCATTTGAACATTTTACACTTTTGGTATGTACATTTAATTTCCAGAGATAGTAAAGATATCGATAAACATCTGAGAAAAAGTTTTCAAGGATTACAAACAATTCGAGGGATTTCGAGAAGTTTGAATGAATTGCTCAGGGTTTTAAGAATTGTAAGGAATTTGATCATTTTTCGAAAATTATGAGTGGACTGTCTAGGTTTCAAAAAGATTACAAAATATACAAAAAACCCTGAAATCGCTTAAAATATTTTAGAATACCTTTAAATGTCTTACAACCCTCCGAAATTTCGATAATTATGAAACTTTACGTTTTCCTCCTGCAGGACAGAATAGAACATCTGTCGCATTTTTGGCCTCAATATTTAATCTTCTCTCTCATTCTATGTTTCCCTCATTTCTTCTTCTCACTAGTACGTGTATTTATGTAACGCATGTACCAACGTGAGCACAGATTCCAGATTTATCTTGATACCGGAACGTCGCACATTGGAAATTAATGATTCTAAAGCATCCTGGTTACATCGTGTGAGATCTGATGGTAATGAGAGAAAATAAGTTTACAGAAGTGCGAAGGAAGCTCGAGAACATCCCTGTAAAGTTTGCTGGGACGTCATGCTTGAACAGGAAGATACGCTCCTCCTTCATACCTTATGTAACTTGTTACTTATAAATATAACTGCTGGAAGATGATGCAAACGATTTCAATTTTTAAGAGAAAGCCCTTCACAATTGAAAAATCGTTGATTATGCATATAATTATTAAGTAAATGTATTTTTCAATTCAAGAAGGCAGGTTGATGAATCTATCAGTCCGAGGTTTCACCTGCCTGTTCAAAATTAACTTGGGGAGTTTCTTGAAAGACGTGAACACCTGAGGCTCCACGATATTCAAATCGATTCGATTAACGATTTGCTACAATCTTAGGTCCAATTCACGTCCCATAAACGGTCATTAAAGCGCCCCATCAATATCCAGGGGGCAGAAATTAAATTCGGTGTAAATTGTTGATGTAATAGACATCTCTACAAGGAATCTTAACCCGAAGGCTAGACTCCATAGAAGTCCAGTAGGCACTAAGCAATCTCAAATGATTCCAAATAAGCATATAATAAATTATCTATTTATATTCAAGGGAAATAATAAATAAGTATAATGAAATAATAACGTTACTCGAGATTGACTCTTCTTGTTTTACTTCTATTCGAAAGTGGGTTAATAGCAGAAATACCCAAGGCCAGAAAAACCTCAAGGCCGGTAACGGGAACTGAGAGTTTTTAAAGAACGTATAGCAAAATTGGAGTTCATATTTTCAAATTTCAAAATTCATTAGGGTGAGTCATATACCATACATAGTTAATATACATAGCACGTTAGGTATATATAATGGCAGGGCTTCTCTACCAACAACCTGCAAATATTATTATTATAATAATATACAAATGGCCAAAGCTACCTCGACTTTAACTTTTTTAAATAAAATATAAATAAGAAAATACGTAAAATTATTAAACAAGATTTACACGTCACATAGTTTGAGAGTGATTTTACATATCCCAATCAAAACCAACCTAATATTTTGTATAGCTTTGCAAATATTTGATTATAAATAACTCTCCCCTAATACGTTAGTTAAAAACAATCAAAACAGTATTTGAGAAATAGTTTCAATTTGCACGTTCGTCAATTCTGCCCGGAGGAAGAAATCCTCAACGAGTGTGAATAATGAGCGACCTTGATGCCTGGATATGGTAAAATGGAACTTGGAGATTGAGACAATTCATAGAGCTAACGGCAGGACTTTTCTCAAGAGGAGCGAGTCTAATTGTTTCTCCGGAGCTATTCAAATGTAAAAATCTTTCTCCTCTCGTTGCTTCTAAGAGGAGAAAGATCCGTTAGGACGACTGACACGTTGTTACCGTGGCGTTTGCTACTCTGTTATTGGCACGTAAAACGAACTAATGAATGCATCGCCCCTAGCTACACTCGGTCAGTAAAACAATTTCAAGATAACTTGCGTGCATTATCCACCCTGAGTAGGTCGACCAGCCAACTTCGCGAAATTAACTGCAAGAAGAACGGTAGGCCAATCGCATTGCGGATGTGGATATACTGTTACCAGAATATTAACGCTTCGGCTTGCCTATACCAGAGCCTCACTCCTTTCCGGGCACGATTAAAACAAAATCAAAAAGCAAGAAGGATCTGCAAATGAAGAACAAAGTCTTGCCACATGTTCCGAGGAAGATTAGATATATCTTGAATTCTTAAGAGATCGACTAAGTAACATCCCTGATCTGTAAGCTAAAGATCTAATTAACCTTGGGAGAATTAATGGGCTAGACTCGTACTTCAAGTTGCATCCGAGTTAATTTTGATAAAGAATGGTAATTTAAATACTTGTTAAGGGTTTTTGTGGATGACTCTTCGAACAAACGATTATGAAACATATATATGTGGAAAGAACATGTTTATTACATTAATAATGGAAATAATTATTATTATAGTTTCCCAATTTCAGGGACAAAATAATTGTCAGTGTCGAAAGAGAATTTATATAATATTTTAATTTTAAACGTATATTTCTCTTTCAATCTGCAGTTTGTTTATTCTTTTTATAAATTTCTAAAACTTGAAAAAATCATGGAACTTGGGTCTAAACATGAATTTGCGAAGCTTATTTCTCTTCAAATAAGAATATTTTTCAGAAACAGCTTATTTTATAAGCCACAAAAAAGTAGCTGATGCACATTGGGATCTGTGGCACATATAATAGACGTGTAAGTTTAAAAGATATTGAAACATGGCACACCGCAAAGAAAACCACTTGCGTTATATACTCAGCCGAAAATGATTGCGGTTGAGTGTGAGGATGCTTAACCTCGGGAATAATGTTGGAAACAACCTTCTTATAGCATGTAAAATCGCTACCTCGTTTTGATTTGTGTTTTTAAGTAACGAGAATGTATATCAGAATGGCACGAAAAATGGGACTTCTTTTATAAAATATGGCATCAATAATCATTTCCTTATTGCTACAATTTTTAAATTGAATAATGAATTCCTCTTTTCCTTTTGCACATCTTTTTCAATATATGAATGAAGAAGAGGATTGAGAAGAAGAAGAACTGCATAAAATTATAACTTCACACTCAGTCATCCTTTTTTTGATTGCAGTCTTTGTCACGCTTATAGGGGCATCAAAAGAGCCGTCGGAAGTTTAAAAAAGTGGTGGGGCATGCATGTTCGAAAGTGAGAGGGTACATCGGCATAAAACAAGCGAGCGAGAGTGTTTCTATACGCGCTGTAGCGAGAAACCGTGGGTGGCGAGGCTTGCTCGAACCGTTAAAGGTCAACGTACAAACGTAAGTCTGCATACACATTTACAGATAAATACGTATCCTTAGCCCAATGCAAGACGCGAGGTCGCTTTTCCCTTGAGCTCTCGCGTAAATAGTGTGCAGCATTGCGAATTATCTGGCACGCGCGGTGCGTGCACGCATGAACATTGAACACATTAAGCAACTAAATTAAATTAACATTTCAATTTATCGCCATTTATGATCAGTCGAAAACCATATCAAAAATCAATCTAGCACAGGTTTTTATCAATTTCTTCATGTGATCCTTCAACAAAAGATGCAAAGCAGTTCGTTCGCGCGTGTGAATTCATATATGATGTGAATTTTGCGTGAGAAAATGCAAAGGGACTTGACCTTAAAAACATTCTCACAATTAAGGGCGCTGCAATTTTTATTGATGCATTCAGTAATGGAGAAATGAAATCTAGCGTATAGCTATAATCTAAAGTATAATTTTTACACACAACTCAGGGATTATTGCACTCGCTAATTCCAGTAACAACTTCATTTTCGAAATAAAATCCCTTATAAAGTGGACGACTGCATTTCCGTATTAGACTCAAGCGATTTCCATCTGAAACGACAGCATATTAAAACGAGTTTTAGAAAACCTTTCCTGCGACCCTGGTTATATCTTCTCAGGTTATCAGCCATGGCGTATCGAGTAAAGTAATTTCTCATTGAAACGTAAAGTCTCGGACCTTGGTTTAATTGGTAGCCCGCGTGTCGTTACATCCGAGAAAATAATGGCGCGAAGCTTGGTGTTTTTAACGACCATCTCGTCTTCGGTATGTCCTGCACTTTACAAGGACGGCTCATAAAAGGGTCTTCTCCTGAGAGAGCTCAGGGGATGTTTTCCGGTCGCGAAGGGCTATTAAAGTCCTTCATACATTTAACGAGCGAACAGCTGTAAAACTCATACGCGAGGAAATGAAACCACAAAAGGAAAGTTATTATATGTGGTCATTTTGCAGAAGGGTTGGTCTACTTTACCAGCATTGAAGTGATCATGGCGATAAGTATCACGGGTAAGCACCTTCTTAGAAGATCGATTTATACACGTAAAGACGAGACTTTGCTTCACTGAACACTTCACTAAACACCTTCCACTTAAAATTTAGCGTTTCTTTAGGGACGATGAGGAACTCGGAAAAGGGGAACGATGATTCGCGTCCATTGTTAGTTCAAGTGCTGGACGAATTATCCTACATTTGAAAAACACAAAATTATGCACCTACTTATGCTGCCGGAGTTGAAGAAACCAGATACACGACTGACCGACAAGGAAGTCTTTTCAACACCGATCAGTGCCAGTAGGGTTTGAATTCCTTTTCCTTTCTTAATAGAAAATCTAACTTTACACCCTTCAAGTTCTTTATTCGTTTTTAACTCGTAAAATGAATTGGATTTCTTGAAAGTATTGAGATTAGTTGCGACTTAGAGGCAACAAAGTAATATCATGTAAATAAAGATAATGTTCACTTACGTTTGAGACACTTTTAACGGTCTTTTTAATCATGAGAAAAAGTAACACATCGACTAACGGAATCATCAAATAAGAACGGAAGAACGAATGCTAAAAAAAGTATGCCCAAGTTAAAAAGCTGTCACCCCACGAAGTAAACATCATAGACATAACATAAACTGGCAGCGTCATTTGGAGTTCTCTCATTATTTTACGACGCAATTAGAAACCGTTCACCTTCTTGCGAAAAGATCCTCGTAAACTGAATACTTGAGAATTTGCGGTCATCGATAGATTTCTTCGAGGATGATTCTCTTATTTTTAATTGCACTGAGCTTACGGAATTTCGACAAAGGAATCTCTATTACCACCTATCAAAATAATTAAGTATGATAGATTCTTTCATATATGTTTATCATTTCTTTCCAATAAAATCTTGTTAAATCTTGTATAACATGAGAA
>JAUESI010000007.1:2298289-2314198 GCA_032275145.1 Synergus laeviventris | reverse complement strand
GTTTATTTTGTTAGTAACATGTCTTAAAACACTTTTAGCGATCACAAAGTGATCGATAAAGTAAGGCTACCCAGGAAATGATTTTCTGAAGACTAATTAAAAAGACTTCTTTTATTCTAGGCGTGTCTTTTCAAGGAAGCTTTAAATCGAGCATTAAATCGTAAATGTACATATATAGGAAGTGCCTTATAGGACAATAAATACGAAGATGGATATCCTTATGGTTGAGGTCTTCCATGATAAAAGATTCCTTGATGGAAGATTCCTTGGTGGAGGATATCTTGATGATGTAGAATTCTGCGACGTAAAGTATTAAAATGGCATATACTTGATGGAACATTCCGTGTTATAATATTCAACGAGGTTCGTTTCCTTTTTCTACTCAACTCCTGATTATCGAGTTCCTAATTATCGATTATACCCCCAATAGAACAACAAACGCCTAGGATAATAAAGGTCGTCGAAAGGTTGAAAGTGAAGGACATTACCGGAAAGAGGCATGTCCAATTTTTGCGCTAACAACTTCGACGAAAACTGAATCCTTTTCTGACGAACACAATTAAAAATCTATGCTTGTATTCTTGGAATAATCTTGATAATGATAGAGCTTTAAACAAGTCATGCGATCATTAGCTGTCAGCTTGGTGATGCCTAAAGGCCTGCTGGTACCTATAAATCCCTATAATCCAGAGATCAAGTGAGACCAGAGTCGCCAGGCGATCTCTGATTGGTCAAGAATCAAGAAACTTGGTGGGGGACCGGAAGCGGAAGCAAGACAAGCTACTGGAGGACCAGTTACCCCATGCTTGCCGAGAGATGGTTTATGTCTCGCGCTTTAAGTGTCGAGGGAGCGATCGCTCTTGCAACGAGCCAGTTTCGTCATTATGTTGCTCTCCTCGATTCCAAGGCCTACCACCATAGACACTACCATAGTACTACCACTACAGCCTATGTTAGAACTCCTTATTCTGCAATTTTGAAATTACTGTACGAGGCTTGCGATTGCTGCAAGCTTATGCAGTACTTTACTGCTATGGAAACTCACCGACACTTCCGGATGGAGCATTCTAGGTATATTCTGATTGGCTGATTCTCGAAACGGATCGATTAAAGTCTCATGGATGTAGGTTTAGGTACAGAGATATCGGATGCGTGCATCTCTGGAGAGATAAATTGAAAGGAATTAGAGAGGTCCGAACCTACGCGTTAGAGCCTGATTGATATCCGATAGCTGCGATCGCGATCGATCGATGCAAAACACAATTTCTGCGATTGCATAGCCAGGAATATTTACTTAGTATGCTATGCCGTTTCGATGAAATGTGGGCAATTGATTTAACGGGTTTCTGATCTCGAGAAAGAAGATACGAAATGAATGTCAATTTGGAGGCGTAACTGGATTTTGATTGTTGTTTTAGAAATTTATGAAGATTAGGGGTTCCATTTTCAAAGCAACGGACGCAAAGGCATCAAATGCATGGGTGAATATTCCTTAAAATATTTAAATCAAATGTTTTAGAAAAAATGTTATATATTATAGATTTCTATAATGTATGTATATGTGTATAATTCCCTTCGGATAAATTTCTGCTAGATCTAAATAATAATCAAGTTCGCTGACGTCGGTCCAACAAGAAAGAAAGTGTATACATATAAGCCATCAGATTGAGAAATACACTTGATGGTCACGCGACTGCTCACTGCGAATACATCGCAATTAAAACTGGACGTTTATCAGATTACGAGGTATAATCGTTACAGGTTACAGCTCTCCGACATTGAATCAGAAGTAGAAGGAGAAATAGGACGCGAGATGCCACTCTCTCTCCTTCAACATATACGTCGGAAATGGTAACGTCGTAATTACAGCATTTCGTTCATTTACACCAACCTCCTCTCGTTCATATTGCGTGACATAATCGAATGAGTATCTGCGTAATCACTTTATAACAAGCCACAGCATAAGTCAAGTTTCCCCTACAAATTGCTCACTCACAGTTATATACAAAGACTGCCCCTCTGGCCTCTAGGCTTTAGCATTTACGCAACCACGTTTTGCTACAGAAATCGACAAAAAAGAAGGATCGGTGTCCGTTCGAGGATGACGAGTGATGAAATCCAGTGCAGCTTCCCAGATCTTCAATTATGCATTACCTACTGGAGATCAAGGACTATTATCTTCTTCTTGAAATATCTTTTTGAAACATCTTTTTATAGTATGACAAATTATGAGCAACCTTGACAAATGCTTGAGCAAAAAAAATGGATATAATTGACCAATCATGACTGATCGATGGCTGTCATGAACAAAATCAAGAATGCTATTATAGGTTGAAGCACTCCATTGATTGTTATACATAGGCTTTGATTCTTGGCATTACACTTTGCAAGTTATATAACGATGTATTTAAAAAGTTGCAACCTTAATGTTGCAAAAAATGTTTTAAAGTCATAATCATAATGATAATCATGCTGAATCATAATTTGACGTTTATTTGTCGCGTATTTTTCGCTTCGAGATCTGAAGATAAGTCGAATAATGTACCGTGAACTTCGAGCAACCCGAAACGAAGTGGCCAAGGATCATTCAGACTTTGACCTGAGTTGGCATTTAAAATAAAAAAAAATAACTGGAAGATATTTTTGACAGTTACGATAATTGCGGGTCGAATGACGTGAGAAATTTAGAGGAATCAGTCACGCGATACCATAAATTCTACTTTACCATAGACGAAGAGCAAATTAAATGATCGTTAAAATTCGTATCTTCAATTTTGACTCAATAAAAATAAAAAAAGGTACTTTACTTTTTCGCTTTTGTACTTTCTATTATCAAGGAAGTAATTTCTCATTGCCCTTAAAGGAGGCAACCTTGAGCTGCCTTCTTGAGCTTCCTTACATGGCTTAAGAGGTCAGTAACATTCTTCAAGACGTCTTATTATTATTGTTCTTAAACCGAATACTTAAGATTCTTGCAATACTGATATGGTTTCAAAGATCTGAAACGCCTTTTTTACAACTATTCTAACGCTTTATTCACGCAGCGGTTTACTCCTCAATAGAGTTAAAACCAAGTTATGGACATATCCAATATTTCTAACACAATTAATTAAAGTAATGACTTTACAAAGAACATGTCATGTCATTGAATATAGTTGTAATTTGTCATCGTCACTGTCTTGGAGTCAATTTTAAAGTTTGTCACCACATTCGGCTTAACGGGACAGCTTGTCTCAGGTAGTTGAACACCTTAATCGCCCTACGCGTGAGTTCGTGACTCCGATTCTAAACTTTTTTTAAAAACTTTACAACTAAATCCTACAAACCAGTTCAACTAATGCATCTATATTTAAGGGCATGGACCTTTCCACAGTTAACACGTTACGCAACAATGTAACCATTTTGCTCTTAAATTTTTACAGATAATTATAAATTATAAAAATATTTAAAGAATTTACAAAAATATCTGGAAAATCCTTAATCTCTTTTGAAAAAGATAGTTCAAAGAACTCTGAGTTCAAAGCAGCACCTTTCAGAGTGATTTACAACTTTATTCTCGAGGGTGAAAAAATACCAAGAGTTGGAAAAAGTTGAAATAAGGGAAACAGATTGGAAGGAAGGTCTAATCTTGAAAATTTGCATAAGAAAATCGCTTTTTATCTTTCACTGTTCTGTGGTTAGAGCGACTCCACCTTCCTGGTTAAGGGAAGATTAACGAGAACGCCTGCACGCAGAATTAGCGATGGTAAGTAGCCTTGCTCTAAGGATGAAATTGCAATATAAATGCTTTAGAAATAGGCACGTTAACAATAACTTTAGAAACCTTAACGAGAAGCCAACGTGTTACTGAATGAGGACGTCTACAATTTCAAGAAATCGTGTTTTCCTTACGTATACCTTAATCGTTCACCATGCAATGTTCGTAAAGTGTTGGTTCGTTGGCGGTCGAGATAAGTTTCAGCACCACGTGTGAGAGTGCAGCCCCTCATTTCTCGACCACCAGATCTGCCTACGACCAACACTTTGCATAAACGGTAAGTAGTAATATTAAAGTAGCGGTACGACTTGAGCAACCTACTAACTGACATATAATTTCTTTTCTTGCAGGTGGAATTCGATACATCTGTCTTATACCAGCTTTCCGCAATTTTCATAGCTACCAGAAATTTAGGTCACGTTTTAATTATTCTGCATTATTATAAGCCAAAAATAATAGTCAATGTACCAATTACAAATATCTTCTATTTTAAATATTATAATTTCTTATTTCCTGCACTAATCAAATGTAAACGTGTTTTAAGGAAGAGAACATGTGTGACCTGCCGTTATCTCATTGCATAAAGGAAAACAGCTTGGGTCGTTGATCCAATGATTCATTATCTCATAAAATAAACATAGGACAAGAGTTTACAGCTGAATTGTTTCTAAATATTTACTACCTGCAAACATTGAATGTAATGGAAAGGTATGCAACATGCAAGATATATGCTAGAATTAGTGCCACATGCCTCACCGAGAGTGAAGAGCATATCTAATCGGCTCTGTGTCAACCACGCAGCTGACTTTAAGCAGCGTGAACTTACAGAAATAAAGCAGGAATTTCTCACTATTTTATTACAATTTCACTTCATTCTATTTCCTTCCTGAGTTCATATGGTTCTTTGACGTTTCGAGAAATATTTAAAAAATTATTGACACGAACAACTTCCTGTGAAGAAATAGTTAGATTGAAAAATTCTTTACTCGACCATTTCTTTGTACCAGAAAACTAACTGACTTCGCCTTCCTTGCAGATTCTAGCGCCTTTTATTGCTTATGTTTCACAATTAGCCACCACTTCTTATTACTTACATTTTTCATCGAAGATCTTCATATACCGTTATGTTGACACAGTCGTGCGAACGAGAACTCATCTATTTTCACGATCATAAGCTCGCCTCATCCTCGATATTACTAACTAATAAAAACAAGAGCACACGGTCTCGAAAATAAACAACTCTTTTTACCGAGACCCAACACCTATAACTTTTCACTCTGCTAATAAAACAAACTACCTAAAATAAAACTTTGTATAAGCAAAGGAAACAATTTTATAATGAATAATATATAAGTATGCTAATAAAACAGATGGAATCTAATTTGAAAGTCTGTTTGAATAAAGTAATAGCACTCACTGCTATTACAAAACTGCATCCCGTAAAATTGCACGTGTAAATTCATGGAGGTTTTACACATGCCCATTAAAGGAATTGCAGACTACCGCGTTAATACTTCAGAAATATGATTTTTCCGGGAAGATCCTTTCCTGGAGCATAAATTTTCAGAATGGTATGTGCTCTGTATACGCCTTTCTATTTTTTTTCAAGCGCCCTTACACCATGACTTGGTAGTAGCAACAATTAATCCTATAAGAACCCCTAGCGGTTTAATCGCTTTATGTTTCTCTCTTTCTCCTTATCTCCCGTGGCGAGTGAAAAGTCGACCAGTGTATACGATATCAAGAATATCGTCGAAAAGGCACTGAGATAAAGGAATATCCTACCAGTCACGTTTTATAATAATTCATTGACCTTTACTTAGGTAGAGCCTCGTAAACGTCCCAATTAGGCACGCGGAATGCATTTAAACAAGATCTACGAGCATTCTTTGCATGTTTCTTTGACAGTCTTCAATAATCATCTTGATCATTCTCTTTGCATTTCTTTATTACTATCAATGCTTCCACTGTTGCGAATCTTGATATATTTTATGAACATTCAATCGCAGACTCATTTAATACGATATTTGATTATAATATACCATTTTTCAATCAAAATAAGGTGGAAAGAGCTCTGAAGTGTAAAATATAAAAAGAAGTTTTGTTATTGGTGATCCTATTGAAGACAGTACAACGATAGTCCAACACCTTTCAGGTAGTTCCACCCGATACTTAGAATTCCTTTCCACAATCTGTTGGCGCTTACAATTATTCAAATTGTATGTTTTATAAAAACAATGACTTCAGAACAACAAAGTATTTATGAAATTATCTCGACAACTGTTGAAGTACAGAATATAGCAGACATAAATAAATCATATTTTCTAAGTATATAACTCCCACACATGTAAAATGTATTGTTCATAATTATATAACGTATATTCTGCCAAATTAATCCTATTTAAATATCGCTGGTTCAACATAGAAATTGATGTCCGTATATAGCTAGATCTTCAAGTTTATGATCATTCCTCTAGTAGCTAAATAACGACTTTAAAATGGAATAAAAATCTCCTAAGGTGTATTCAAATGCAGTAACTAGAAACGAACAATGGAAGGAAACTCGCTATAAAACTTTTCCGAATTTGTCTGGAATGTTGAAGCGAGCAAAACACGGGTATATATTTTGCTTGAAGGTAGTTGGCGTAAATTTCTGTGCAAACTATGGAGGCATAACATGGTTCGAAGACGATGTATAGTTCGATCGGCATGTGTAACCCTTGAGTGCGGAAGGAATCAGAAAAGGGAAGATAGAAGGATTCAACCGATCCGCAACAGAAGCGACATCGCTTTACGTCTTTCTTCCTGGAGCAACGATACCACTGAAGTGGCCGTTTGCGGAGCTAACTATGCACTAATTTGACGCAAATCGCTTCTCAGAGAGCAATTCCTCGGGCCTTCTCAAGGCGGCTTTGGTACCGCGTAATATTTTGCGGTAGAAGTGCGACTCTCTTTTTTGTCAGCTTCCTGCCAAGAAGCGCGAGTGATTGCGGCCTCTATGTGAACGAGAATTAATCGCCTAGAACGCTAAGCAAACCGGGACATTCATATTTTTACCCTTCCTTTTTTGTCCTTCCACATTCTTATTATTTTCTTCAGTATTACAAATTTCGATAAAAATATTTTCTCATTCTGACTTTTTTCCAAGGACAAAAGGTTTATTTCAAGGACTCTTGTGAATCGGAGAAAGATTATTATGAAGGGAGGACGACCATTTCCAACTAGAAAATTGCGAAATTTATCGAAGCATAAAATAACGCAGTGGCTTCTATCTGTGAAATTGAAAACTGCTTTGATCAGTCGCGACTGGTCACATGGAGAGTATGCGGCTTGCATAAGAGGGTTTTCTTTGAAAATTGCAAGATACCATACATGATTGCAGAATTCTGTGATTATGTCTTATCTTAATATTTATGCCATTTTTAATTTAAAGAAAGACGATACATTAATGTCTAATAGAGTTATTTCATGCAGTAGAATAAGTTACATATGGTCAGACACGTAAAGAATTACGCATTCGATTTCACCTTTCACTACGTCCGACCACGTGAAGGTCATTCCACTGCGTGAAATTTGTTCTAGTGAAAATGATGCCTCTTTGCAAATAAATAAATGGATCACAACTGAGTATTAATATGCAGGATGAATTAATAAGACAGTGACAAAATTATCTCTCTCACAGCATAACAAAAAAGTCTATTCAAATTGCAATAAATTTTTGGCATTGATGAAGCAAAACATGCATTTACCAAACCATTTAGTTTGACTCACACATTTAATTGGACTGAGTAAATCACTTCTTCCACCGCAATGTAATTTAAGCTGCGGTTACTTCTAACAGGAATTTGATTTATATTGTGCAGCTATTAATTAAGAATTACGATATTGCTGAAGCTTTGAACTTCACCGACTTTATTCTAATGTTTTGAATTATAATCCGGATATCAAATTAATTCACGAATTTTGCCCCTGATGAGTAGGGTAATTATGTTTAACTTCTTTGATTACTTTGATGTATGATGTGACATATAGTTAAGTGTAGTAAAAGAAGAAGTCGATACAGGTAATATTTGAGGTTGATTTGACTGAATATAATAAGAATTGAAACAAATAAGATGAAGATTGTAAATCCAACTAGTTTTCTTAGTTCCCTAAGGCCCCAATGCATGTAATTTTTGTATTTAAGTGAACTGCTAGAACATGCTATTTTTACTACATATTCAGTTACTTTTATTATGGTACTTCGACATAGTTAGTTCTACTACTAACTACCTGTCCTCCTTTTAACTATGTAAAATAGTAATTTGTACTGATACGTTGTAACTACAGAAATAATGGTATGATCTACTAATTGTAAGTACTAATGGTTGGTTTAAATAAGAAATTAGTTTGATTCACTACTTTCCAGTCAACTACATGACTTAGTTGAATATTTCGCAGACATTTTTTGGTCAAGTTTTTTGGAAAAAGAAGTATCATTTTAAAACAACAAAACCACAGTTCCAAAGGACTAAAATGGATGAACGTATACGATTAATTAATCGCAATCATTGTAAAATGAAAAGCTTGCTCGAATTTGGCATTTATGAGTTAATTTTTTCAACGCATAAAACATGTTTTAATTACTCTCTGAAGAATTCAAAGGTAATCAGCGTAAAATACCAATCGGTATAAATTATATCAAATTTAAGTAGACATACTCTTCCCGGATCTTACGATCTTGAGACAGATGACGAGAGAATATGTGACAATGAACCACGTTAATAAACTAGCTGTAAATTAACCACATCAGAGTCGTCCCAGTTTTATGTGTAACTTGTTCGCATGTTGCGTGTGCATATATGTGCTCACATACGATTCCTATAAAACCCATACAATCACAATTACAACAAGATCAGCTTTAGATCATTTCTCTAGTGGTATAAAGCATGCAAACCAGTGCACGATTCTTCCAAGGACTGTGGTTAATGTCCCGTTTCATTGGTCGCTTAGGCTGCAAGAGAACTTAAGAATCAAACCGTACTCCAGTTCTTACAAACCTTAGACCATCGATCCATTTTCTTTTCTTATTTCTATCTCAGGTGGGAATCACCTTTTTGTCAGAGTAATCTCGATTCAACAAAGCAGGTTATTCTTTACTGATTTACACTTTTCATCATAAATGAGGACAAACTTTTTCATCTTCAGTTTAACAGTTTTCTGATAATTCGAAATTATACTTCAGTAATAAGTATTTTAGTTGTTTGAAAATATACTCAAAAAACTGAAATTTTTACCTGATTTATTTATTCAGTTTCTCAGATGAAAAATTGCACATCTATGGCATTCTCTAAAAAGTAAGATCTTACGTCTTTCTTCTTTCACACTTTCTGCATTTGAATTAGTGAAAATCCACTGATTAACAGTGCCATGCCGTTTAATACAACCTTCAGTTAATGAATGTCATTGCCATTTCCGCAGTTTCCACCTACGTTTATAAGCATAAAAATACATTTTTAACAACTCGACAACGAGCAAACAAATATTTGGTTAATTAACACCGGACACGACTGTCAAAATTAAAAATAACTTTTAGATCAAGAGGCAGGTTGTAAAGAAAAGCTTCGATCGAACCAGCTATTGCGTCTGACCAAGCAAAACTTGCTCTACTGCGTGAAATCCCGCTCATTTCGTTCTTTCGACCGAGCTGCACTACTTGAATAGAAAATCGTTTGTTTTTCTTTAAGGTAAAAATGATGTTAAATTAGGACAAAACCCTTCACCGAAATTCATAATCTCGCGGAAACAATAAATTCACAATCACTTACGATTTAAGCATTCCAAACTGCCTCATTCCCTCCATGATTTCCCAAATTGAAGTATCTCGTCTTCTTCGAAGAACAGTTTATACCAATCACCAGAACTTTTTAAAAATTGTTTTTTTTTAGATCACAGCACTCTGTCCGCAAAAACCAAGGTCCGCACTCAATTCCTCTCGATGGAAAAAGGTTTGCGTTGAAAATTCACGGGATTTCAAACCGCCCTCGTAGGGATTCACGAATTATTTAGGTCCGAGGACGAAAGAGGGAATGCGTCTGTTAAACTTGCACGATAGTTTTGATGCTCAAAAAGAGCGCTGGAAGATCCTCTCGTCTACCTCGGAGAAAAGTAGGAGGAAGAGGAGAAGGTCCCGTGAGAGGATGCTCGCAGAGTGGAGCACTGCACCGTAATGACATGGTCTAGGAGATGCCAGGCGGTTTTGTAATAACACCGGTAAAAAGTGAATTTCCCGAGGTGGGGAAACGTGCCTAGGGCCAATCGGAGGGCCGCACTCGCATCGTACGGCCAATCAGAGCGCGAAATTCCAAAGTCCTTCTTCACCAGATGGTTTCTACTGCATGTTATCTTCCTCTGGGTGCCTAGGACTAGATATTACATTTCATTAGGTTGGGGTGATGTAACACGAATTCTTACCTCAACCTCGAAAAGGATCGACTACGAGGCCAATTCCTGAAACAATGGAAGAAAAATTTGTCTGTGGGTTAAATAGTCATTGAAAAATAAAAAAGGTTTCAAAATCCGTGCAGAAATTTTGATAGGGTCCTAATAGCGTCCTGGCCAGCTTCCCCTAGTTCTAGTGTGGTCCCCATCTGGAAAACTGGTAAGCACCCCACAAGGCGTGACACGCCCTCACTGGTAAATACCCCATCAAGATTAAAAAAAAATTCTGGGTTCATTACTTACAAATAATCCTATTATAAAAAAGAGGTAATAATTATATTGAAACAAGTGGTTTTACGGAGTTTTTAAAAAATTGCAAAATAATTCACGGGGGTTTCAAGATTTTAGAGTATGTTGATTAAATTTTTTTTAGGTACTTCAAAGGATTTTAAATGATATTTAAGAAGGTTTAAGGATTATCAAAAATATTTCAAAAGAGATTTTAAGGAATCATAAAGGGATTTCAAGAAATTTGAAGTGTTTCTAGGGAATTTAAAAGGATTTTCAAAAATCTTACAAGATTTCAAGTGGTTTTAAGGAATTTTAGGGAATTTCAAGAGGTTTCAAGAAATTTTATAAGATTTAAATCATATGAAGACTGCCCAAATTATTTCAAGTAATTTTAAAGAATTTAAGGTGATTTCAAGTAATTTCAAGTGATTCTAGGGAATTTAAAAGGATTTCATGTGATTTTATATGATTTTAAATAATTTAAAGCCATTTCAATAGATTTCAAGTGATGATGAAGAATTTCAAAAGTTAGTCCAAGAGATTTTTAAAGATATTAAAAATATCAAAGGACTTTAAAAGAATATAAAAAATTTAAGAATTTTCAAGAAATGGCAGAGTTATCAAAGCATGTGAAAGGATTTCAAGAGATTTCAAGTGATTTAATGAATCTCGAAAAATTAAAAAAAGGTTTCTAGATTTTAAAGTAGTTAGAAAACGAAAAATAGAAATCCCAACCAGGGCTTGGTCAGAATCCCATGTCAAATGAGGCTAGGTGGGGCAATTTCTGCACGGGAACTCAATGAAACCTTTTAAAATTCCATGAAATCTGTGAAGACTCCATAAAATCCTATAAAGTTCCTCTGATTCTTTAGAAATGACTCAAAATCACTTGAAATACTTGAAATCCCTCTTAAATGAATTTGTAAACCCACTGATATTTTACAAAGAGTTAGTTATTTCCTTATTAAAATTATGTCAATTAGAGGTATTTTGTCGAAATTGATCGACAAATTCGTGTCTTCTTGACAATTTTCTGTGCAATTTTGAAATTTCTGGTCAGAAAGTTGACACCAAGTATATGTACGTTATGCGGCATCAATCCTGAAGGAGCAATAGAACAATGTCTGAATTTTCCATAATAAAAACTTAAATAATCCCTTGAAATCTTAAAAAAATTCTTAGACTATTGAAAGCTCTTTAAATCACTTAAAATCACTTTAAATCTGCTGAAATCTTGAAATCTGGCGTGTATTCAAAATTCGAGAGATTCCTTCAAGTGAAGATTAATATTAGTATCCCTATCAACCTCCTAACTTAATGAATTTGATATTTCATTCCTTACATTATTACTCGCAGCATCACAAAAAAGGATCCTTAGCATTCCGCATGAGTAATTATTATCTAAACAGGTCTAATTGTTCTACGTTTTACCGTTTGAAGCGCGTCATTCCGATTCTTTCTTAGAACTAGGCTACTGTTCGGTATCGAAGTACGAAATAAAGAAGACACCGGATGTGAAGTTTATGAACGTATCTGCTCTCGTATAATAATAATATGCATCCGTAATAATTATATAGGTAAGACATTAAAAATAGTATAGTAAATTCGTCGTTGCGTGACTTTCAATTTAAGTGTGAACACGACGTGCTTTGTGTTATACGCACAAGGGAGTACTCTACTATAGTATCTCGTACATATCTCAATTAAAGGTATATGTCAAGTTAAGAAGGCATTATGTCTCGAATGCTGCGCTAAAGAGCAATTCTCAAGGACTGATATTGTCATATTTATCCTGATATTTTGTTCTGACATTAGATTAGAGAGATTAAATGCTAAATATTAGTTTGTTCATTCTTAACTAGGAGATAAGTGTATTGCGATAATTTTAGGGCAATTTAAAAAATATTCTACAATGATGACGGATCTGAATAATAAATGATATAGTAGGTAAATCTGTGGGTATGTAATCTAACATTTGATTGGCATCTATGATTATAAAAACGAGTCCCTCGTCATTTAACATACATTTCCTCCCCCAGGAAGTCAACTCAGATCTTTTGTCGCAAAATGTTCATCTGCTGAACTGATGTCCGATGAAGAAGTATAGTCTAAATAAATTTCACTCATTTATCTCTTATCGTTGTCACCAGATAGTTAATAAATAATAGTAATAAAAGTATCAACTCTGTCTATAGATTTTTACAGATTTTTGAAGACACGCGAGGATTTTGAAGGATCAATAGAGATTCCAATAGGTTACAAAAAGTTTTAAAGTTTTGATGTTTACGGCTAGCTGATTATAAAAAAATACATACAATACGTGTATTGAAGTGCTTACCTAGACATGGAATATTAATAAATAAATGTGAGTTGCTCTTCGGAAGTTATCATCTGCATAACAAAGCGATCATAAAAACACAGTGAACCTATTCCTCGGATCGCTGGAGGATGCACATTGTTGAAACAACGTAGGAAGTCTAACGGGAAGAGTCCTGCAGATGGCTTACGTCGAATCCAATTCCTGTTCGCAAAGACAGGCGCCTATCGTCTCGAAAACGGTGGATGAAGCGCCGCCCGAGGCTCTTCATGTCTCGTTCTTGGGTCAGTCAGTTAGATCCTGAGTCAGCTCGAGTTGAGGATTTCGACTGACAAGCATTTTAACCGGCCATCAGGAGTGACCGAAGACCCAAGATTGAAGTGGACGTGGATACGCGCCCCGAGGATTTCCACGTGAGCCACGCAAAGGATCCCGGTCGAAAAGAAAAGCAGGAGGCGAAGGTTCGAAAAAAAAACCTTCCACTGCACGCGCCTAACGGACCTAGAAATTTACACAGGATGGCTTCGGGAATTCGCAGTCTGCACTTTCAGGACGAACAAGAGAGACCAACTTTGGTTCCGGGTTCGATTCCCAGGCTGCTCAAAGGAACGGCGTTTCCACTTCCCAGATCTAGATGAGAGACGGAGAATACCAAACTGAACCTGCCTACCGATGTTGCTCGGAATATCCACACGAACTGGTAGCAATAAATTATTATTGTCCAGATCAATTCGCGGCCAAGGGTCAATGCGGCGGGCGATCCGAATACATCTTCGGGCGCATGAGCGGCGCTACACAAACTTCCGACTAGGGAATTTTGACAGCTCCCTCGCCAAAAACAAATACTGTTTCTTTTACATTTTAAGAGATCTCAAGTGACTAAGAAATGTTTATTGATTTTAAGAATACAGATGCAAACATTGTTATATTCCTGAGGATCAAAGTATAATATATCATACAAGAGAGGAACTAGCGTGAAAGAAGAAAGAGAGAACTTTGCCTCTCCTTGGTAGTTCCTTTTTCTAATCCTGGAGACTTTATAGAAGTGCGGTGGCCTAGCCGGAAGGTATAAGCTTCCAGAAGGCAACCGCAACTTGAACTACTGTGTCAACATTGCGGACGATAATTTATTTTCTGAATATATAGTATATACATTTCGCATTATTGCGCCTTATTAAGTTTTATTATTTTTATTCAATGTCGGGAAAGAATCGTTAAGTCGTGATGTGGACATGAGGAAATTGAAAAAGGGGTAATTTTACCACTGATAGTTTAATGATATTGGATTGGTCTATAAATCATCTGAAGTATTTTTATAGGTATATATAGCGTGCCTGAAATTCAGGTGTGGCATTGTTCACTTTCAATTGATATGCAAATTGAGAGCGCATTTACTTATATGGTTTCTGAATAATTCCTTTCTCTTGTAAATACAGATATAAAATGGTTATCATTTATCAAATTCGTACCATCTTATCTTCTTGCATACATGATAACAACATTTTTATGGGCAAATCCAAGTTAACATAATCATTTCGTTCCGCATGAGTACAGTTTTTCAGTTATGGATAATATTAAAATGCACATTTTTCTAACATGCTCCTCATAAAACGTGAATTTAATTTGATAAAATATCTTCTTCTCCTTACTAAAAGGAAATACTTGTAGTGAAAATTATGTAAACAGATCGGCAGGTCAAACGTTCTGGATCTAACTGTGATCGTATGCTCTATTGCACATTTTTGTAGTGAATGAAATTTACTACGGTGATTATTGGTCAAATACCGAAACATAAAAGTAAATACCGTAAATACCGTAAGAGCAAATCTAACCAAATGCCGCGAAACATCTTCAACTACTGTTTCAGAGGCGCACAAATTTTGTAATTAAACTGATTCGGAGAAAAGTACCGTTTACGAGGAGCTACTTATTTTTAAGATATGATCGTGAAGTTATGCACTAACTATAACATTACGTAATACTTTTTACCCTTGTGACCTGTGTACGAGTAGCGCATGGGAATGCTTCGGGCGCAACTATATTTTATATTAGTTTTATTAACAGCCTCTTCCACTTCCTCTTCACTTTTCCCAGACGCAAATTTTATGACTGAATAAATTGAAAGTAACGTCTATAAAAAGTTATGATTAATTTCTTAACTGTCCTTTAAAATCAAAAATGATTAACAAAGTACGATACTCATTCATTCATTCTGTTCCATATGTTTCATTTTTGTTTCGGCATTTAAAGAATTTCTAAGAATTTTAAGGGAATACAAAAGAGGGGTTAAATAAAATTTTAAGGTATATTTCGGGATTAAAAAAAGTTTGGAGGTTTCGTAGAATTTCAAGTATTTGTTTGAAACTCATGGGATTCGAACGGTTTTCAACAAATTTCAAAAGATCTTTGATTAAAATGAAATCTTAGGGTTTTTTTTGGGATCTTAACAATTAAAGTGGATCGCGGGTGTCCGAAACCCGAGAGATTTTGAGCGTTACAAAAATGTAATCCAATATAGTTCAACATATCTTTTTTAGTATACAGTTGGTATTTAAATTATGCAAAAAAAATTGTACAAAAATTGTAAAAAAAGCTGGATGGAGACACATACTTAATTTTTTCAAATTAAGTAATGTTTTTAAGAGCTAGAAAATTTTTGCGGGTGTCAAATACCCAAGTAACCTTTTTGAAATTCTGACAACTCTTAAAGTTCTGTGAAATTTATTAAAACTTCTTGGAATCCCAAAAATCACTTGAACTTTTATGTAATATCCCGCAAAATCTATCCTCAAATATCCATTGATATCTTTTGCTATTGTCTGAAATTATCCAAATTATCCCTTGACATTTTTTCTAATCCTTGAATCCCACTCAAATCTTCTGAAATCTTGTTTGACTTCTCCGATTTCTCAAAATCGTTTCTCAAAAAAGTATACCATAAGCAAAATGAAACGTATACTTTGCTAGTTGAAGATATAAAATACAAGACAAACGTTACACTTTTCCATAACCTTCATCATTGTATAATATGAGTAATGATATTTAAGTCTTGGGACCAACTACATCTTAGACTTTCTCCGGGGATTTTGTCACTTCGTCCGCTAGTTTATAAGTTCAGCACATG
>JAUESI010000007.1:2278973-2292564 GCA_032275145.1 Synergus laeviventris | reverse complement strand
CATTTTCAACAAAAATTAAACTTGTTATAACGGAAAATAATAATCAAAAATTTTCAATATTCACAACACAACGTGTGCAGATCCTATCGCGCATATCTCGAAGCATCCCGAATTGCACCCGAATGGTTCCGAAACGACAGTCGGATGAACATGGCGGCTCTTCAAGTCGGCACAGATCGCTCTATTGAATCCTGTATCCAGTTTATTATATATATCAGTGGTGCAAAAGCGATAAATTAATAGTTGCTATAGTTACAATTAAAAAAAGACAGTCTATCATATGGGAAAAACGGCAATTTCTCGAGATAGATTTAAGGTTGGAAAATTGTCTAGTGATTCTAGTAAACATCCAGTTAAGTATATTGGGTAGTTAACCAAGAAAAGAGCAATGTGGAATTAAATCGAGCGTGTTCGCGTGGTAAGCAAGGGACGCGCCTCGATTCCTAGAGTGATGTGCAAAACCGCGCACTGGTCTCCTGGAGAACCGTAATGTCATCCTGGAGGTCATCAGGTCGAAGGTGTCTTGATACGTTCTTCAATTAACCCTCCGCCTATCGACAGGTTTAATCGAACCGTGTCCAGGACGAACAATCGTTCGATACTCGAGCCCTTGGATCCACGTGAGTCGTGAGCAACGTAGCATGATTCGCTAATGTATGCGTCGGCTAGTGCACTTTTTTAATTGCTACGCCATTTCAAGACGCTGTCCAGCAGAGTGCATTTCCTGTCCAACACCCACGGTGGTCTGTGGCTAGGTGCCGATTATGTTCGAGGGAGATGGTGCGACTCAAGCTAAGGAAACGGAGGATCTTTTCCCAGTCCGAGACACTGAAACACATAGCAGGGAACTCGTTACATCAAGGTATGCATGAATCCTCATCTCAATTTTCTGAAGAACACTTTCTTGTGCAATGCTTGCAATTAGTAACATTCAAGAAGGGTTACTTCCATTTCCTGGGTCGTCTTCAATGTTCACATTTTTATTTGAAACTTGTTTTATTTTTCAGATTAATTGTACCAAAAACATCCTCAAAATTAGCGAGAGATAATTCACAAGAAGTTGTCAATTTTTGTAATGAAAAATCAAGTAAAAGTTCCATAATGTAGAGAAAATCCAATGATAGAATAATTGTTACGCCTCATTTTTCTTACAGGTCTAAATTTTGAAGAAATGACCGTTTCTCAGTTAGGAGAAGAAATTTTCAGAATCAGTCACATTTGGTATCGTAAAACTTGCTCTGAAGCGACTAAGGCGATCCACGATGTAAAAAACACTTGGACTGTAACGAGTAAGGAAATTCATTATTATGATTTTATGAGTTTACAGGGGGTCTACTCTAAACTCGGAAAACTGAAATAACCAGGAATAAATCAGAAATTACCCGCGAATTTGATGGGTGAAAATTAGTAGATACCCTGAGATGATTATATTATTCTTTCAGCAATCGTAAAACTTTAAAATCCATATTTTGTTCATAACAGGCGGTAAAAGTTCTGAGAAAATGAAAGTGACTAGCAGGCTCGTCATGTATTACTTGATCATTCTTTCACTCTACATTATAAAATCCTGTTTTTGGGTTGATCGCAAACTTCTTGCTGGATTACATAAAATGTTACTTCGATCCAAAAAGTAAGCCAACATAATTTAAAATACGATTGTAAGTGAGTATTGTAAGTGAGTATAAGATAAATCATAAAGTTGTTACGGATAGTATCGTAAGTTAATACAATGAAACACTTTCTTTGCAAGAAAAGTGACGGTAAAATAAATGGATAAATAGAACTCGGTGAGAATAGCATAATAATTCAAGCATCAAAAGGTTAATCAAGGACCGATGTTAACCTTTGAACCAAGCAATGCTTATCAGTCCAATAATAAACAAAGCTCGTTCAGCACTTTGCATTCTTGTTCGCAGGAACACGCAAATGCTGATCGGATTGGGAATCGTGCTTTCCCTGATAGTCGTAGTGTACGTAATTGGTGCACCCTGCCCGGAACCACAAGCGGTATGCGACAAGTAAATGCACTGACCCATGATCAGTGCAACCCCACTGCAGCCAAGAAGACTCAATAAATCTGTCTCGACTCGATACGATAACGGTCTTCGGTCTTAATTTATTGTTGGATACTGCTGAAATCGAATACGTATCCAGGTATGGCCACGAAAATAAATCGCGCAAACGTGCTCTTCTTTCCTCCCCTTTCTACCCCTTCTATTTATCAAGCTATATATCTGTTTATCTGCTCCTCTCTCAGCTCATGAAACAAGTGCTAGTGCGCCGTTCTTCGTAGAAGCAACGGTGCTTGATAACCTTGAACTAATTAGCGTTACTACACGAATTATTTCACAAGGTACTCACAGCTCCTTTGCATATGTCGTCGTTACTTTTCTCTTTGGATGTATGCTAGCTCTCTTCGCAAGCACTTGAAAGAGCCTCGAGATAATCCGATAACGCGCCCTCCTGCATCGTACGTGTTAATTAACTGTGGAACGATGATGCAGCCTCACAAACAATGTTTACGAAGAACTTAATCTTAAACATCGTGTGACCTTTAATTACATACATAAAGCCTACCTTTTATCATTCTCGTGTCACGCACGCGTCACTCACTTTTGTTAATTGATTTGTATTTTCTTTTGTTGGGAGTTTTATTAACTAGTCATGTAAAATATCAATTGTAAGCAGTTGGAAGTCCCTAACGCGTCATTTCATAATATATTCTGTAGAATTCTGTTCACAATTTCTATTCATCAATTTTTTTTTTCTAGCTTTTGGCAGAAAGAAGAAGATCCAATTTCGTAATTTTTTTGAAGATTTTTGGGCCCTTCCTCATACCTTATGTAACGTCACCAATACTGCTACGATTTTTTCGCTCTCAATACAATTTTTACCAATGTAACGATAAATTTTGATAAATTATATTATAATAAATTATGTTTTAATACTAATTAACAGTTACGATTACGTAACACTATAGCTATCTGAATTCACTTTCCCACGAGTTCTCTCGCATTTCCAGCATTTAAAATACTTAGAATGCCAACGCTGACATATAATTTACCCTTGAACTTGTATCACCAAAGTTATTCAATAATTTGCAGAATCATTGTTGACACTGAAAGTTGACAAGCGGTACCTTCACCAACGTTAACGGTGTCTTCCGTAATTAACTAAATTACTGCCATCGCGTGCTCTTCGGATATTATGTCACGTGTGAGGTACAACGCTTATGCCAACTTACTTGAAGATTAGTCTTGAAATTATTAAAGAAATCCTACGCACTTCATTCTTTTTTCCCTCTTTCTATACTGCTTTTTTCCTTTCCTCCCTTCTTCATTTTTCCACTATACTCGCACACGATGGGCCAATTATCCTCAAGTGTCGTGGGAAAAAAGAAAAAAAGAAACGTTAGGTTTACAGCACCTCGAAAAGTGGTTCGATGCACAAGAATTCTTATCTCAAGATCTAGTACCTAATGCAGTCCTTATACTTATTATTATCTTAGTCTTTTGTTATGGCTAAATTCTCATTGATTCAATGATAAAGAACATATTTCATCCCTAGTAATTTTTACATGTTTTCCTTAAAGAAGCATGTGCAGTTCAACCTTTTTTATTCAGTGTTAACAGAACGCATTATAGGGAGTTCTCGTGATTTGAAGATAAAAGATTAAATTATCTCACTGGACTGCAATTGTTTAGCAGCAAAAAAAAAGAAAAGAAAATCACAACAGAGTTTTTGTACGGTAAATAGAGTCAAGAATAATATTAAATAATATTATTTGGATATTTTATTGAGTAAGGCACATAATAGGAGAAGCATTAAAATGCGATTGTTCCGGAGATTATGTTCCGAAGGATTGAAAAGACAGTAGTTTAGTTATACATCCGATTTTTTCCTAAACGACCTAGTTCTACTTCGACCAAGCCTGAGACAAATGACCGGTAAGACGTCATCTTTCAATACCAATTTTATCTTCCGAGAGTGCGTGTAATTGAGATGTGACGGATAGCGGTGTATCGCTATCGTTTCTGTAATTCTCTGTGAGCAGAATCGAGTCAAGGTAGATAGATGTAAATATCTCGAGGGGAACGATTAATTATAGACTTCCTCAGCCTCTATTTGCACCTTTCAAACGTTCGCTGATTAACTTATCAAGCTTCTTCCTCACTTCCGACGCTTCCGACATACCTTTATTTAACACTAGCTGAAATCTACACGGCTTTGTCCGGGATTTTAACAATTTTGATAGGATTTAAATAAATTTAAAATGAGTTTTAAAAATTTCAAAGAATTTGAACAGATTACAAGTCATTTTTAGTCCTTTAAGGAATTCCAAGGGATTTCAATATATTTTACAGGATTTCAAGTGACTAAGGAATTTATAAACATTTTAAATGTATTTGAAGGGATTTCAAACAGTGTTGGGTAAGTTTCTTTTTTTTAGTATATAACTTATTAATATATTATTATAATAAAAATATTAATAATTCATCAAAATAGTATTTAAAAAAAACCGGGATTAGTTTAGTAAATAAAAAAGTAGACAGATATTTCGTCAACTTAACAATAATATATTTTTGATATAAAATTTAAATTAATTAATAAAGGAGCTTTTCGAACATCTTTTAGGAGACATTATGAGTTGAGTCATTGCCGTAGAGATTTTTGATTCTTGCAAGAATACAAAAAAGGTATACAAAAAACACAAAGTAATTGTAAAGTAACTAAAATTAAGTATCTAAGTTGATACCATAAAATTTAAAAATAACGTAACTTTTTAGTAGCTTAGTTACTTGTTAAAAGTTACTACCCAACACTGAATTTCAAAAGATTTCAAGAGATTTAAATACAATTTAAGGAATTTTAATAAATGCAAGATTTGAAATTATGAATCATTTTCAAGAACAGCGTTTCGATTACTTTCCCATCACGGCCTTACACTCTCGTCGTCCACAAGGTTCCTTAAGTTCGTGATTTGAAATGCGCAGAAAAACGTTATAGCAATCGAACTCTTTCAAGCATAAGTTTATTGCGCAATCTCGAACGTAATCTACATCATGGAACGTGAACTCGTCCTTCAAACTGACTCAAATTCTAGACAAATCACCTATTTCCGGACATCTGCTACAGGATCCCAGGAATCATGCTCTATGGTCATTTTCATTTATATCAATACCAATAGATTTCACCCAAGGAAAAAGTCTTACTCAACCAAGAGGATTTTACAAGTCATTTTTGATTTAAGAATGCTAAGATATTCAAGAATTAAAAAGAAACTGCTGACCATGTTTATATTTATATTTATCATATTATATAAATATATAAATTATATTATATTTATTAACAGCATTGTCGCAAAAATGTTCATTATTTCAAAATTTGTTGATATTTTAGTAAAAGAATGAGATTTGAAGTGTTTTGTAATATCTTCTTGGAAAATTGAAAAAGTGACTTCGCCCTGCGTTTAATTTTCAGCTTTTAACCTACTTTAATGGAGAAAATGCTATATCTTTGGTATGGTAAAAACAGGTGGTCCCACAATTCTGAACGGTAGTGTATACTTAATCTATAACAAAAAATCTGAAGTTTATATCAAGAACTCACTTCTTGTTGAAACTTCTCAAAATAGATTAAAGTTTTTCTTTTCCATTAGACATTTCGAAAAAGTATTACTTGCTTTAGAAGATTTAGGTTCTATGCATTTATAGAAAAAAAAAAGCAACGGAATAAACGACACCTTTTTGTGGATGTTGCCTTGACGTAGGACATTGTATATAAAATAAAAGAAAGGCATTTTGTGTAAGAGACTATTTATGTTTTATAGTGCCCTAGAGGGGCAGGCGTAACCAATCGGATTCTTCGTGGGAAGAGCTGCCAACTAAGCTACAAAATGTACAGTATCTTGTATCTGCCATGAAATCTGCACAATGTATATCACTGAGATCTCAATGTAATTATCAGTTTTTCAGTGCCAAACTCTACCAATGGTTCAACGTCCTACGTATCATGCAACACCACCTTGTATTTTGTAGTAGTTCAAAGCGTTGAAATAAACAACTCTTACTTTAACGATAGTTTCTGTTTTCTCTACAGCTCGAATGCTGCAGGTATTGAATCCTCAATTCTCCAAATGCAAGGTTTAACGGTTGTTAAAACATTATTCAAATCGTACATATAAACCTTCAAATGACTCTCATTACTTCTCTGCCAGACTCCATATACTTACGAATGATTCCGGAAGAATGCAAACGATTGTATTTCGTTTTCAATTTGAGCCATTCAAAATGGAACAATTTTCAAGTGGAAGCCGTTAGGAATGAATCATTTTAAACCAATATTACACCAATATCAATTTCAAAGTGGGAGATAAAGCAGAGGATAACAAATTGCATCTGTTAAGGAATGAAGTTCAGATTTGGCAAATGAAATGCTCTATATATTACTTGAATCTATCTTGAAGTATGAATAAATGCAAATGAATAGGTATAGGACCGCTATGGCGCGAACCGTGTGAATCCTTATACCACGGTACTTAACGTTCTTGCTCATTCTCTTCTGCCTCTCTATCTCCATCTGTCTCCTTTCTTCTTTCCCTTTCCCTACTATCCTTTTTCTCCCTTTCTCTCTACCATTATCTTCACTATTTTTTTCAAGAAGTAGTGCTCCAGGGGCTTCCATAGCTCCTTCCTTCCTCGGTTCTTCCTTCGATCGCGAGCAGGAAGATCGCATGTCACGCGGCTTTACCCACGCAAAGTACTGTTCGACGAGATCGTCTTCCTAGTAGGAAAGCGATCTGCCATTGATTTCTTTCTTGGGGTTCGCTTGAATTCGCGAGTTTCAAATTACACCTTTTCCTACCGCCTCGTATGTACGCTCCATTGACCTTGCTAGGCCGTCTTGAGGTCCAGGTGCCACATCACCGTTTCGTTCACCCTCTTAAGTTAACACGAACGTTGTAATTATTCTTACCGATCTTCATTTCCAAAAAATGTCCAATTCACAACGTTTCAAGGCTCTCTTTCTACAATTATTGTCACATTCGAATTTGTCTTCTTATAGAAGTTTTCTAAGAATTTTAAAGGAAAACTTAAAAGTGACATTCGCTTTCGTGAAGCTGAGTCTAGTCGTACAGCTGACCATATCAAATTTTGTATCTTTAAGCACCCCATGACTCAGGCAACGTTTCAATTCCACACGAAAGGAAAGAACTTCCGTACAAGTCAGCAAAATTGAAAATTGAGCGGTTCGCTGTTCAAAGTGCGCTATTAAGGTTCTTCTGCCTAGACTATTTTTCTATTCTTCCCATGAAAAAGAAACGCGATTCTCCTTACTCTCCATGATGTCCTTCCTACTAGCTCACGTAATGACTTTATAGAAGGTCGCTTGAAGAAACTCTCTCCTCGAAGAAGAAAGTTGTCAAAGAACAGAACTGCAAATATGATGAAAAGGTAGTTTTATATACAAGTGAGTAGCAATAATCAATATTTTTTATTAAAGCTAAATCATTTACCACCATCATTTAAATTCGGAGCTATCTTTTTTATCCGAAAATATTGTTCCAACTAAAAATAACAATAGACATTACAATTTTCATTCATATAAAATTATTTTTAATTTGAATGAATCAATATTTTTTCAATACAAAAATTTGTTCATTTGGACGTTCAGAACTTTTCAGTCCTTGAAATTCTTCAAAATTTTCTGAAATCTTTTTAAATATCTTAAAATTGTTTAAAATATATTAAAATCCCTAAAATTGCTTAGAATTCTTTCAAACAATTTAGAATATATTCAAATCTCTTCAAATTTCTTGGAAACGTTTTCCGCGAAGAAGAAATATATCACAGAAGAGAACTTAAAATATAATGAAAAAGTCGTTTTATCTATAAGGCTATGATTACGTTATAAAACTTCTAATAAATCGAATAAATAAATGATAAGTAAATTCAAACCTTTGAACAACTTAAAAGAAACAAATACCTTCCCTTTCTGAATAAAAAGTACGTATTAATATAATCGCATCTTGCACATTATAGGTTGACCGATCAATGCCGATTTTTTCGGATGCTGAACCCTGGACCAAGGGCAAAAAAGTGGCTCCCATTAATCCTTATTCTCTTGATCCACGTGACTTTAATGCAGAGTTCGTGTCTGTTCAATGGACTATCCTACAGGCGAGACGAACCATTGAAAAGATGAACCAGTGCAAAATGACTCAGCATTTACAAAGCCATTCGTCCTTTCCACTTGATCACTTTAAAGCGAGGGCGCGAAGCAATCGACTAAATCTTTGATGACAGAAGATGACCGGTTATCCCAGGTCTATGTCATCTGATCAGCAATCACTGAAACCAAATGAAAAAGTTGATTTCAATTAAACAGTAGGCGACCCGTCAAACCGGAAGAACATGCCATTCTCAGGATTACGACAGAACTCTATTCGAGTCATCGAACCTTCCTTGATTGAGTTCCAAAAGTCGTTTGAACCCAAGGTCAACTCTACTTTATTCCTCCAAGTTTTTACACCAACTATTACTCAACTTTTAAAGTTTTTCATCTGCGGTTTGTAATTTTACGAGCTCGTGCCTAATCTTGAAATAAGACATTAAAAGAACAAAACCATTCAACTCTAACGCAATACAATCTTCATGGCACGCGATGGGCATCTAATATATATTTTTTTTCGATTTCTGAAAGTTCGCATTCCCTTTTATACTTTTGTTCCCTTGTGTCCTATGTTTTTTGCAAGCTGTACTCATTGTCAGCTTCTTCATAACAACAGGCAACACCAAAGTTAATTTACTAGAAAAATAAAAGTCTTTGAAAAAGAGTCTCCTCTGGACAAATGAGCAAAAAGCTAATAGCACCATATTTTATGTAGTGTGAGAAGGTGGCAGTGGAGGGTTTTGAAGATTTATTTCCGCGGCTGTCCACCCGACTAAATAAATTAACTTAAGGACGAAGAAGGGTTCTTGAGATTAGAAGCAGAATATTCCGGAACTATAAACTCGCATCGCATCGCGCGACAAAACAGTACAGTTACTATTAATTACAGGACAAAAGTGCCGTCTTAATACCTTGAACCAATCAGAGAGCTCTTCTCTTCGCGGCCTGTTATCATCATGCTTTGCTGTGAAGGTGATGCGATTCTCAAGGGCCATCGGATAATTGCCATTGTCTGATGCGACGTCATGCTCGCTTTCGTGGATGATCATCAGAAGACAGTGCCAAGGCATGGGCTTGACGTCCGTGTGACGTGTTTCTGAATGCAAACTCTCACTGAGATTGACAAGGACAATCGGCACAACAAACTCACTTTTTCGAGAATTTTTTTTCACAAGAAGAATGGGCATCTCGAGAAAAAGGGGTGTGATGCTGCATGATGAATAAGAATCTTGGAAGAGAGTTATGATTCAAGGGACACATTCCCATTCAAGAGTGACAACTTATTCAAGGATGGAAAAATCCAGACAATTTAAAATTGTAATCTAAATAAAGTTTAATTCACGTTATATATGTTAAATAAAATCTTCCCAAATAAGAGTTTGACATTAAAAGGATTTCTTACTTTACTTCCTGAAACGTTATTTTCTAAATCAGAAGAATTATATTATACAAAGAAATCAAGTTCATTGGCACCTTAAAACCTTGAAAAGGAGTTAAATAATCATTGGTGAGGCCACACGTGTCAGGAAAAGCCTGTCAGTAGATATTTGTATTTTACCTTTTCTAAAACGCTAGCAATTTTAAATTGACAAAATAGGAAGTCGGGTACCATTAAGATTGTAAATACCGATTGAACCTGCCTTGCGATGTAGACGCAACCACCAATTAGGAGAATAACCAGGCAGTTTGAAATGAATGATAGGAAATCGTTAAGTGTAATATTTCCCTGTAAACATTCCATTTTCTTTTTCATAGAAAATTTCTACTTTTGTAAAAGCTTGTTAAACTAGATAACTAACAATTAGAGTAGCACGAACTCTTGCTCAAATTACATGTGATTGTAATATTGTAAAGAAGTATCTGTTATTAGAGTGGTATAATTGAAAGACTTAATGATAAATTGTATTAAGATATTAACGGAACATGAATAATTCATTTTGCTTTACTGACTCAGATATAGTAAGATAGTTTCTGTATTTGAAAATCCCTCGAGATCATTGAAAATTTTGGAATAATAAATCCTTCGAATAAAAAAAAATTCCTCTCTTGAAAGAAATTCCTGGCTTTTTCCCGATCCTCCAAATTCAAGGCTAATTCTCGGTTTTACCATTTTTTTTCGCTACTACTCATTCTATGAATAGAATAAATTCTACCTTTTGGTAATCACACATTACAATACATATCAACCAAATCGCGATTGCTATCTACTTCTTCACCCATCTCAAAAACTCGGTTATCCGGATTCTAATGAGAGAGACGTGCCTGGAAATCTCGGTTCATCGATCCGTGAACCATTGTTAGTGTGGCAAAGATCGGACGTCTATACGCGCAGAAAAATTGACGCGATTGACGGCTCGTGAATCGTAAAGAAGTCGATAAATAATCGGTCACGCTGACCTCATCATCAGATGTACAGTGTACACATCTGGCAGAAATGTAGGGGCCAAATGCAGAGATGTAAGGATCAAATGCAGATAAAAGAGTCAGACAATAAATTCGTCGGTGACGTCAACAGTGTATGGCTATTCTATTTCGGATGTTATTGATATTGCTATTGTTATTGCTATTGCTATTGCTATTGCTATCGCAAACAACTCTTTTCCTGAGAGCAATTCGTAGTACAGTTCCATCGAAGCTCTTCGATTGCTAATAATTCTGCGGAGGTGGAGGCGCTGTATCGCGATTTCACGGCCCCGGCACGATCGTTTACCTCGAAGAGGAAGTCGAATATACAACCTCGTGGGTAAGACTACGATCATCGGAATCGCATCGAGGAGATACTGTTAGACACGTGAAGATACCTACCGACACTTCCGACGGAATCCGCTGCATTGCGTTGGATTTAGAATCATGTATATTGTACAATGTTTAGATTCAAATACGTGAAGATCTTGAAACCAGACAAACTTACAGCGATCCTCAGACTATAACCGAACACAATATACAGATTTTGAAGTAATTTTAAAATCGAAAAATCGAAACTTGAAGTGTATACAAGTAGTTTTTACTATTGAGAAATTGAGGAAGATATGCTATTCTAGTTAGTGCAACTTTGCAATCCTTGGTTGAAATAATTTGTAATAAAGAAAAAAATGTATTATTTTCCTTCTTCTGAACTTTCTTTTATCATTATTAAAAATTCACAACACTTAGAAAATAAAAACATCTCAATTATGAGTGCATTAGTACTATAAATAAAAGTAAGGCCGTGGTTACGTGCATCGAAATTTCGTTATGAATAGATAGCATTTTTCGATACGAGGTAGCCACTGTCTATAATTAATAACATTTATAAAAATACTTCTGTCTTTACGCAAAAGACAAATTCATGAAAACTCGCTAAACGATGATCACATACTAAATAAAATGTTGTATAATTGTCACACGCAGTTTTCATTTCCACAAATATTAATATCTAAACCTAAGCATTTTCTAATTGCTTCTACATTACTCGGGGAAAAGAATACTTTTTCTAGTTCTGAATAATAATCAGACAATCGACATGCTCGTAGAACGTGGCGAGATCTTACGTATCGATAATGCATCGTCCACACTCCACACAGTGGAAGAGGGGATCACGAGCATGTAGGTGAAGGCTGCAGGGCTCTCCAGGATATGTCGAAAGTGAAACTCAAGGCCCTGACTTAGCGCTTCTTAGTAACCTAACCATTTTTGCGACCACTTCCCATCGACTTGAATCACTTGAATTCTGGCTGCTTGAAATCGTGGATTGCAAACAAGAATAATTTGGAACTATTGTAGAAACTAGAAAGATTCAAGCTGCTTCCTGTTGTTTGAACCTCCCCCATTTTCTAGATGCAGAGACCAATCAATGGCAAAAAAAAGTCTTGTTTGCTTGTGTGGGTGATAATTGCAATCTGCGAAGTCCGTACACGACTGAGTCGATGTTACCAGATGAATCCACTTGTAGAAAGAGATAAAGGGACGTAAAAATGATCCGTGTAATTCGTTGTAGCTGCTTACTTCAAGTTTTTATTGGGCTTGGGGATGAAGAAGGTCAGCACGATGCAAACTGAAAAAAATGGAGATTTATCGTGTTCTTTTGCCGTCTGGCATTGAAAGGGATAATGCTACAAACACTCACGTAAAATAAAAGAAGCCAGGGCGATGATAGGGACGAAACAGCCGTACTCGAGCAAAACAGGAAACATGATGTTCCCCAAGAGAGAGCCTATACGGCCCGTCATCATGATCAAACTCACAGCCATTGTTCTGCAAATCAAAACAGAAGTTACCCCACGTATCTCGATTCTCCATTCCTAGAGATTGTTCTCTTACATAAATCGTTCCTCGGAGATAGTAATATCTCTATTCTAAGTAATCCAGAAAAAAATGTATATGGATCCATCATAATCATAGATTATCAGAATCATAGATCTCAGATCCCATAGTCTCTATGAAAAAAATAGAGTACATAAGGTACATTTTGTCAACAAGAAAAAAAGGCCTGTTGTAGGATTTTCTATGTAAATTTGTTCTACAAATATTAAAAATAATCTCAAAATATCTCAAAATTAGAATTCTTTTCAATAAAAAAATGGATTTGCCAAAAAGAAAATTATTTTCATCTAAAAAGATCAATTTTCAACTAAATAAATAAAAAATAGGGGACATTATGGACCATAGTTGAATATAGGGTACAATAGGGACCATACGGACCGGACTGTGAGGCCTAAGATCTCTTCTATGATTGGATGTCAATTTTGAGTATAAATTATAGATCAAATTTTGTATTCTTCGTGCGCAATATAATGAAAGATTCTCTTAGTCAAAAACTAGTAAAGAAATTACGAAAAATCGCCCACTAATTAAATTAGTAGGAATGTCTATTAAGTGTTAGATTTATATTAAGTACTTCGGTACATATCTAAAAAATACTTCTAGATGGCCACTCAAATTTCAGAAAAGAATCTCGGCTTTTTCCGGTTTCTCCATTAAAAATGATATTTTTCCTGGTTGACTTGCTAACTCTTGTAATATTAATCATTCAATATTAATTGAGTTACTATGTAAATTACAATAAGAATTAAAGATTTTAAAACTCCAACCTAAAACATATAATGTGAATTATTTTTTAAATTATTCAAATTTAATAAACAAATTAGTTATGAACTTCAAATTATTTTTTAAATCCTTTTAAACTTCTTGAAAGCTTTTGAAATTAGTAGAATTTGTCTAAAAATTAGTATAAATCGATTGATTATTAGTAAAATTCTTACTAACTTAATTAAAGATCGTCTTTCCGCTATTTCATTAGTTGTTTGTGAATAATTCAAATTTAGACAGATAGAATTTTACTTTTAAAAAAAATTATTTTTTAAATTCGCATATTCTCACCTCAATGTAGTAGGAAATAAATCTACGGTGATACTGATGTTTAAATTTACAGATCCACTTA
>JAUESI010000007.1:2255717-2278873 GCA_032275145.1 Synergus laeviventris | reverse complement strand
ATTCGCATATTCTCACCTCAATGTAGTAGGAAATAAATCTACGGTGATACTGATGTTTAAATTTACAGATCCACTTAGTGCTCCACAATAGATGCAAGTGATGATAAGAGTTACTAAAGTGTTAGGAGACCAGCTAATAGCAATAATACATAAAAATCCGATGGTAAGAAGAATAGCTGAATCATAAAGATTTGTATTAAAAATTATAAAGTTTGAGTCTTAAGATTTATCAGAAAATTCTGTTAAATTGTTTATTCGACTTACGTAAAAGAATTCTGTTGTGAATTAGGCCTACTAACACAGTGGTTACAAACATGAAAATGACAGTAACACTAGAGACAATAATGGCGAAGTAATAAACTGACGTGTCAACTGGGATCTACAAAAAATACATCATTTTTAATCTTAAATAAAATGTAATCATAAATAAATTTCCACATTAGAGTTTAAATGACTGAGAGTTATATTATTACCTCTTTGCAATGTTCTGGAAGTACTTGAGAGTTTCTAGCAGTGTGATTGGCTATAATTGATGTAGAATGATCTAGAATTTGGCAAAAAGTAAAATCGTCCGCTTCTTTAATTTCCAAATTTTCAAAATACGCTAGAATTGCAAATAGCTGTGGCTGCCACAAACGAATGGTATGCAATCTGAAAAAAGTAATTTATTTGCAAATAACTGTTGTTATTAAAAAGTGAATAAAATGTTATTCAATAAACTAAAAATCCTTACGTCAGTAATATTGCAAAATTGATCAAAAGCACCAGAAGCAAGGGAGCAGCAAGAGGAGAAACGAAAAGAGGTTTCATTTGTTCAATTCCTTCAAGAAACATGGTTTTGAAGTTCCGTTTTTTGACAGCAGTTGATTCAGAATCTTCAGACCTCTCACTCGATAGATCATTCATCTTATTGGAATTTGAAAAATCGTCCAGCTCCGATTCCAGTACATGTATCTGATGAAGAAAGTAACAAAGAAAATTGAAAAAGCTCGAGGCCGAGCTCGTCTAAATTCGGGACATCAAATGACAACGATGAGACGAAGTTTATTTTCTACCGGATAGCTCTCTGCTGGTTGACCCGTATTCATTGAGTATACCTTCCTGAAGACTTGAAGTGCTTCCTCGTTGCGACCTTGACTCATGAGGAATTTTGGACTTTCCGGAAAAAAGCTTAGGCAAATTGCTCCAATCAGTGTCGGTAAACCACAAAACGAAATATACAGTCTCCAGGAATTGTAGATGAAATCTCCGTTGAAAAAACTCAAGGACCAAGTGTGTGGAATTATTAACCAGGCTAATACTGTTAATAAAAAGATTTAAAATCCATTATGTTTTTTGAACTTAAGACTGAAACAAGTTGTTTAAACTTAATTAAATTTGTTTAATAATGTTTAGTTTGCTATTGTACCTCCAATGACAACAGATCCTGAATTATTACACATCCCAATCAAAAGAACAAGCCTGGGTCTGACCTTCATGGAATGGAATTCGGAACAATAAGACACGATAGAAGCGAATGGTCCACTGATGCTGTAAAATAATGAATCAATAAATTATTTTTAAGTAAAAAATTGTATTATGAACAGTAGAAAACTTACACGAATCCAGACATGAACTTGAAGAGAATAAGTTGCCAAAAATTTTGCGATAATCCACTAAACACGTTGAGAATACCATCGAGCAATAAGCCATAAACTAGAATTTTTTTTCTGCCCAAAACGTCACCTAAAAATCCCCATAAGAAGGCACTGGAGACCATTCCTAAAACAAGTACACACATTTTACTACTTCTTCTTTAACAAGTGTTTGAAATTGTGTAACAATAAGTTGAAAATGTTTATGTTAGTAATTTGACCCCGTACCTGAATAAACGGCAGCATTGACAACTCCCTTTAAAAAGGGAGTTAATTGCAAATCACATTCGACAGATGGTAATATCATGGAAGTGTTTGTAGTGTCAAAAATCGAGGCCCAAGTTGCAGGAAGTATAACGATATATAAAAGGTAGTTGAATTTACCATAGCCGCAAGCAGCAATTGCCACTTCAAAATTATTTCCTTTTCCATCTGTAGGAATTGTACAATAATTCATAAAAATTAAAATTGTGAATATAAAATAAAATGTTAACAATATATTTACCTTGTATTGTACTTGCGTTGTTAACTCTGCAATCCTTTCTGCTTATAATTTCATCCGACATCTTCATATCAAAGCTTTCCACTGGACTGATATTTATGATAGTTCCTTGGTGGTATTCCGAATCAAAGACCTCTGCTCTTACTTATTAAACTGCTTTGTATTTAATCTGGCATATTAATTCACAAGCAAACATTTCTATCACACACTGATTTGCTTGCGATGTGCTATAGATTATCATTTCGTAATCATGACTATACTCCCAAACAGTTATCGTTTATTTCAAAAAAAATTTCTTTGGACCTGGAAGATACGATTCTAATTGCAATATTTATATTCTAAACGATATTTGACCTTGACCTCTGTTTTCTATTACAATTGTATACAATTATTTTACTTTACAATCTCTGTCAAAAATTGTATTTTTTCCGGATTCACCTTCAAACTTTTGTAATATTAATTGAGTTATTATATAAATGATGTCAAGGATTAAATATTTTAGAGCTTTAAGGTAAGGTATATATTGTAAATGATTGTAAAACTGATTAAGTTTAATAACAGCAGATGTAATTCATTCAGTAATTATTATTATTATCTTATAGCAATTAGTCAAATAAATTTAACTTGTATAATTACTAAGCTAAATATCTAAATTTTTTTAAATATTTAGAAATGCTTTGGGATCCTTTGAAATGTTGAAATCTGGCGTAAATTCGAAATTCGACAGACTAATGCTCTTTTTTTTACAGATGAATCATTGATATTAAAAGGTTTCAACTAATTAAGGCAATTTTATAATCAAAAAGAGTTGTGCGTCATTCTCAGCAGATCAAATGTATAAATATTAGCTTTACCTCCCAAATATCCTATATCTTTTTTCCTCGACATTGAAATACATACTTATGGAAAAATGTGTCGGCTAGGTGTCTACAGTAAAGAAAATAATTTTTATTAAAAGCATTAACGATATTTAATAATCATCCTAAAATATTGATTCGATTATTTTAAAAATATACAGTATACAAAAAAGTTTTAGTTCATGCGAAGGTACAGAACCTCAGATATATCAGAACATATAAATTTAGATAAGAACTGACTATTCATTTTTTATTTTTTAGCCTTGGCCTTTAACATAAACTCTACTTCTTTATTGACATAAATCAAGTCTAGGTATGACTAAAGATGATAAGATTCTTAAATGAACAAAACCTGCTACATAATTAAAATGGTCACAAGATTGTGACACGTTCTAACTTTACGCAATTCCTGTTCATTAAATTTCCATTGACTAAAAACCAATTTTTTCAGAGTGGTAACATCATTTATTACAAACCATATCATTAATGAATAATGCTAATGTACGTAAAATGATTAATTTAATTGAATCAATAGTTATGCTAATATATCTTACATAAAATGTAAGCCTTTCCTACAGGAATAAAGAAGCGAGTAGAAAATTCGAGTCTGACTGACACACTCGGTTGAACTCTCCTTGCAAGTCGATTACAATTAATTGATTTCCATTACCGAACTAATATATTACTAATATCATATCAATATAAATTAAATCTTAATTAATTCTAAGATATCTTGAAATATTTTAAACGATTTCAAGACATTTAGAATGATTTTAAAGGATTTAAAGAATTTCAAGGGATCTTGGTAGTATATTTTTATCTAAATTCTCCTATTTTTAAAATAAATAAATTCTCCAAGAAGAGTTGAATATTAATAAGAATGATAGAAATAAATTTGCAACTTTGTATTTCGCGCGAGAATAAAAATAAGGTAGAAGTCAGCATCAGGAAAGTGACTCATCGTAAAGAACTTTGCTCAAGGCGATTAACCGCAGCAGTGAAAATCAAACAAAGAAAGAAGAATCGGTTCAACATTGTTTAGTTGATTTATAATAACCAAGTTTATGTATTCTTAACAATATAAAAATGTGTTCTAGTAATGATAGTAAGTATAGGAAATAAGGAAAAACGATTAATTGATTTTTAATTTTTCGTATATATTTTCAGAGAAAGTTGTTGTTTACTTTGGTAGCTGGTCGGTGTACCGTCAAAACAATGGTCACTTTGATATCTCATATATTGACCCAACCCTTTGTACTCATCTAATTTACGCCTTTGCTGGACTCAAAGACGATGGTACCATAAAAGTTTTGGATCCATGGCAAGATTTACCAGACAATGGAGGAAAAGATGGATATGGAAGATTTAATAAACTTCGAGAGAAAAATCCAACTACAAAAACTATGATCAGTATAGGTGGCTGGAACGAAGGCTCCGAAAAATATTCAAGGTAAACTCAATTTTTAAGCGCTCCAAATTGAACAACTTTTAATTTAGGAAGGATAAAATATTATGAACAATTTCATCTTAAAGTGGAGTCAATCCATTTTTTATCTATTTATATAAACCAAATTTTTTTAAAAATATTTTTCTAATATAATTTTTGTAATCCATAAAAACACTTTAAAACTCCCAATTGTATGAATTTTAGAGTTATGGGTGATCCAGTCCTTCGATCAAAATTCATCGAAAACGTTGTCCAATTTGTCAAAAAATACAAGTTCGACGGAATGGACCTAGACTGGGAATATCCAGCTAAACGAGGTGGAAGTGCAGGAGATGTGCAGAATTTCGTTCTTGTTTTGAGTGAACTAAAAAAAATATTTGAACAAGAAAATCTGATCCTGAGCATTGCTGTTGGTGCTGCTCAAGGAACAGCAAGTGTGTCCTATGATATTTCAAGTATTTCCAATCACGTTGATTTTATCAATTTGATGACTTACGATTTTCATGGAGCCTTCGATGCAGATCATAAAGTTGGTCATCACGCGCCGCTCTATCCTTCTTCAAGTGAAACTGGAGTTCAAAGGCAAATGAATATAGTGAGATCAGCTTTTATCAGAAATGAATTTGATACAAATTGAAATTTTTAGTTTTAATTAGTTTTCATCATATTCATTACCCTGTTAGGATTCGGCTGTAAAATACTGGTTGGCTCAAGGAGCACCTCCTAAGAAATTGGTCCTTGGAACAGGTTTTTATGGTCGATCTTTTACCTTAGCTGATCCATCAAAACATGAGATTGGTTCACCTTTTACTGGTCCGGGTATGGCTGGTCCATATACAAGGGAAGGTGGAATTTTAGGATTTAATGAAATTGATGAGCTGCAAAAACAGGAATCTTGGCAACTCGGTTTCAGTCAAGAACAAAGAGTTCCCTATGCTTATCGCGGCAATCAATGGGTTGGATATGATGATTCCAGGTATGTTAATGTAACTGAAAATAATTCAACTGTTTTTATTTGAAACTTTTATGTATATATATTTTATATTATGTAACTTTCATATTTTTATATTATTTATATCTTCAGCTCTTTGGCAGTAAAGGCTCAATATGCAAATAAAATGGGATTAGGAGGAGTTATGGTTTGGAGTATTGAGACTGATGATTTCAAAGGAATTTGCGGTGAAAAGTATCCACTTCTTAATTCACTAAATAAAGCTATATACTCATAGTTATAAGAAAAAACGTGATTGGGTGCAATAAAAAAATCTGTTTCCTGTTCGTAATTAATAAATAGAGCGCAACAATAATTTATTCTTAGCCAAATACATTATCTTTACCTTATACACTGATGAGGTATTTTTGTGACGTTTTAAATACATAACTAAATGCACAGATTGCAGAAAAAATCACTCCATACTAATACAGATTTGTTAATAGAACCGAGTATTTGTGTGCATTACAAATTATTAATCTAAAATGTGCCTTAATAGTAACAAAAAAGAAGTCGAAATTACTTTTCCATGAGACATATAACTTTGGTTTTAATTCCTGAGCGCTCTCAACAGATTAATATACATATTTCGACAACCATTTTCAAGATTTTTACAAGTTTTCCATGCAAAAAATTGATCTACAAATAGGAAGGATCCCTGCAAATTTTATTAAAAATTTTTAATCATTCTCTGACACGATTTAAATAAATGGCACGTATTATTAATAGTCTCATTATTGCCTCTTTCTTACTAGCAATATTATTAAATTGAAACGGACAACTTAAGAAAAAACTAAAATTGAGTATCAGTCTTGCAAAATAACTTACGTAAAGATTTTCACGATGCTAAGATAGGAAAAAGGACATAGAAATTGTTTTTAATCAGTCAAATATTTTAATTAATAGGAGACAGGTCACAGAGAATTCCACATGTTTTAGAAAAATCCTCTCTTTATGGAATAACTTTACACAATTTTAAAATTCTTCTTTTCGCGTCCGAATAAGAATAACGATAATATCTCGAAACATACTACAAATATACATTCTTCAGAACCAAAACCTATATGTCCTTTGCTCCAAAATTCCACGTTGCAGATCCAAAAACCTCAGCAAATTACTGTGAGAAGAATAATATTACACCTGCAAGAGCAGATGAGCTCTCCTGAGAAAAAATTGATCAATTATCAAGATAGTGAAAATCTGCCAAGATGGGATAAACAGTCAAATTTCAAAATTTCAGAAGAAATGTCGATGACATAATCACAGTGACAGAATCAAGGTTCTGAATAAAGATTCAGATGCCCTAAGTCAAGAGTCTACATATAAGGTGGCAACTAAATTTCCAACCCCTCCAGTCTCTATAAAGATAGGAATGAGGAAGCATTTACAGAAAAAATAATCTCATCCACAGATGAGATTGCAAATCTTCCCAGTGAGGAAGCTAGGCTCTCTTACATTGCCGATAATATTGTGATTCCATTTTTGATAAGGATGATTGTCTCGATGAAGGATAAGATTGAATTAAGGCATATTTTTCCGGATTCCGGATTTCTATGGAGAACTCTTCAGTGATATCGTCAATAAGACTGCTGACGATTACAATAAGAGAAGGGATGAGGCTGATAAGCTGATTCTAAAATAAAAAGGGATTATTAATCAATGGAACTCTTAATTTAAAGAGTTTGAAGCTCTGCTCAAGGGAACAGGAAGGTTGCCACTTGGAACATTAGAGTCGCCTCCAGAAGTAGAGATTAAGACACAAAGTTCGTCTTTATCAATCAATCTTTCTCGCTCATTATGTCAAACCAAGGGCCATCCTATTCCCCCAATGCAGGGAAAATCAATGGCAGAATTAAAGGAAATTACTCAAGAAAAAGTAGAATATTTCAATCTTTTATCCCTGAAATGCAGAAGTTTTGTAGAAATCAACTCATTTATCATTTATTAAAATTAATATTAAAATCTTATAAATAAAATATGATAAAAAGCAGCGGATAACATAGTTTGCAGCCCTCCTAATAGCTTAAGAGAAAAAATTAGGAAAACCTACATTAGTAAGATATAAGAACTTTAAATAAAATTTGCAGTTGATCCACCTTTCTTAATAAATATTAATATTTTGTCACTCTTTCTCTAAATTTCTTCAAAAGTGTACCAAAACATCTCTGAAAGGCATTTTGTAATGACCATACGAGCAAATTTAGTTGGCTCATATGGTAAGTAAAAATACAACTTTAATCTGTGATAAACCCTCAGTCAAAATTCTACAGGTTCAGTCAGAAGAAATCTAAAATCACTTCAATATGTAAGGATACTCTAAGAAAGTATTTTAATATCATTATCTCTTTCTGATCTAAAAGAGACAATTTTAATTAGATATACAATTGTATTGCAATGCTACAATATTAACCTTTTGACTTCACTCTCGAAACGAAAGATATTAGGTATCTATAGCAAACAACCCGTCTTCACAGAATGAGCTTGGACATATAAGCTTCGTCAGTACTGCACAAGGCACATTAACAAATTATTAAAAAATGCCTCTATTTTACTTAAATAAATAACTTCTCGAATTAGGTGTATATTGTTTCGAAATATTAAAATCAATTATCTAATCGTTATTCATGGGCGGCGTTTCACCTATACGAAGGAATATCAAGAACTTCAAGAGATTTCAAGATATTTTAAGTGATTTTAAAGAATTCCAAAGGATTTGAAAGGATCTCAATATATTTAAATCGATTTAAAAATATTTTTAATGATTGTACGAAATTACTAGAGATCCTAGGGGATTTAAAAGTTTTATATTTGTCAATTCTCCAATGCATGATAGCACGACCCATGTCGTTATTTTTCTAAATTAAAAAATTATAACATCCTTAACAAAATTCGATAATTCTTAAATCTATTCTACATAATAAATAAAATAAATATATCACTTAAGCATTAATGAATTTTTCTGCAAAAAGATGTTACAATTTAGTATAAACTTTTAATAAAACTAGTAACTATATTATTTTTATTTATCTATAAATGCAAAATTAAATTTTCATCAAAAACGAAGCATTAAAGTAATTAAATTTCCAATTCAAGGATAAGGAAAGGAATGTTTAATAAAAATCATTTTGTTAAAATCGTTACCTTTCCAACTCCTTACTTATACTTACACCAACTTACATTAAATGAACCATCCTAATGAGTGACCGATCGATTTGATGCTCCGTTGTCATTTTCGTAACAAAAAAAAATGATTATCTCCGCTTAGCGTGTCTAGAGGTGGGTCTGAAAGGGTGGAAATAGAAAGAAAACTGAATAATTAATAATTTGATTATTTTGGTAAAGTAATTTAAAATAAATTATGCGAAATAAAAAAAATATAAATTGCACCCACATGCGTCTTAAGTCTTATTTTCAAATCGATTAGTGGTTAAAATAATAATGCCCACTCTCAGTCGTAAAACTTTTATATTGCCAACGATTTCGATTATTAGACACAAAGATACAACTGGCAAAAATTCCATATATTTTTTACATCTACCTAACTTCTTGCGTAATTAAAAATATTAATTAGAAAGATAGTTCAATAATTGCTATCACTGAAAATTTGTTTTGTTTTCTGTAAATAATTGACTAATTTTGAGAAATTTGTAATTTTTATAAAAACTAAGAAACAAATGATTGATATGAAAAAAATACTGTAAGGTTTAAAGATAAGTACAATACTTGATTCTTAAAATATTTTTCCATTCCTTAGCAAATTTGGTGCACTTAAATTAATTATTTCACTTGACATATATCGCATCTTGCCTTTTGTATATTCCTTTATGCAATTACGAGAATTTGCTGAACGTACGACATTTAAACTAATATTTTTTTTTGATTTGCAATCCAGTAAAGACGAAACACATTATTTCTTTGAGACTCTCGTAGCTTAATCTGATTCCAAGTCTCAGATGATTTTTTGTAATACATTAGAATTGGGTGATTATCCCTTCATCATTTTCATCATGACATTCAAAGATTCAATGCAGACTTTGGGACTCATCTGAGGATTTTCATAGTCATGGTTGACGACGTCGAATATTCAGAGCATGTTGCACTGCCGTCACAATTGCAACGTGTTTTAAACTTAATCGTTTTGACTCAGATCTGACGAATCGATGATTGGAACTGCGATGATTGGTACTTCGATCCGAGTAATCTATCTGTTCGAAACTATAGGTGTCCCGTCTCTAGATCATTCAGTATTAATCGTAAATGATAAATGATTTATTTTCTATCGTATTCTATTCTAAACATCCTGATATTTTTTCATTTTGCTAAAAGCCAATACATAGACAAGTTTAAGCAATCTTTGCTTCCATTTGATCCTGGATTTGCTTAAACTGTTTAAATATAAGGAAAATACGAGATAAAGGCCTCGCAGTCCCCCAAGGGAAAAAATAGGGTACTTTTTTAAGCTCAAAGAGTACCTTTCTTTTAGAAAAATAGATTTCTAACTGAATATTTAAATTGTACTTAAAGTGCACATTTTAACCAAAACACTGAAAGACTGTAAAGCCTGAAATCTGTCGATTTTGTACAAATTTAAAGAAAATTTTACACTATTGACTGAAAATAGGGTACTTCTTTAGGGACTGGTCTATGAGGCCTGGAAATACAATGAAATAAAAAATAACAAATCCAGAATTGTTTTTGAATGCGCTATCAGAGAAAAAGCTTGAAAAAATAACTCATGCTCATAATCTAAAAGCAAAGAACGACTTTTCGAGACTACGAAAGCTCGCAAGCGACGGATCTTCGAGCTTTTGTATATCCTTCTCTTGAAATTCCAACAAATTCTACAGACGAAAAATTTCTGATAAAAACAAGAATCAATCTTAGAATAATTCTCAGATTACGTGACAGAAAACGCAAAATTACAATAAGAAACATTATGAAACACATTAGTGGAAAAGATTAATAATTAAAAACTGTGGAAAACTTTGGAAAACAAACATGATAAACTCCAAGTAATACGTGAAAAAACATGCACTTAATTTTTTTTTAAATTAACAAGATTTAAATATTTTAATAACAATTTATTTTGTAGGAAATCAAAGTTTTTTTTAAATAATTCAATCTTAGTTACTATTGGTTTAATTTCTTCGCAATTATTTAAATTAATATTTTAAGTCACAATTTAACATTAGTAATTAAGTGCTAGTCACCGTGTACACCAGGATCGTATCTGGGGAAAGGTATAAAATGATAAAATAAATTACTAGGATTTGATACTTTGTAACTTTTTCAGTTAATTTCGTTTTCATTTTTAAAAATAATGAAAATTAAATCACTTTGAGAATTCTGGGACCTGGATACGATCCAGTGAACACGTATCAACCTCGTCAGGTAAGTATTAATTTATTTGAACTAATATGTTACACGCACACCAATGTATCAGAAAAATGTTACGAATAGATTTATAGGTATTTATAATGCGAGCAGAACAATAACAAGTTCTGATACTGATTTGGAAAATGCAAAATATTTTTTACAGCGTAAAAAAGCTTCTAGATATAAAACATTTCAATTCGAAGTTCTACTGTTTTGACTTCTCAAGTTGATCGTTCTATGAAATACAATATACATATTTCCTCAACAAAGGTAATTTAAACGATCACTCCACAAATGAATCTATTTTCTAAACAAAATATATTTGTTCAAAATGAGACTTTTTTCATCTTAACGTTCGTTGTATACTAATTTTGCACTCTAAATATAAAAAAAATATAAATGAAACACTAAAATGCTTTCTACTGATACCAACACTAATATTAGTTAAAAAAAAAATATATTATCGCGCTTACGTACATTTTAAAGGAATGAAATTCTGGAAATTTTTTTGAGTCTAGCGTTAACGATTTCAAGGAAAGATGTAAGCAGCCAATACCAGGTGAGATATTACAACTGACAAAAATCTAGCAAGTGCCTATACATCGTATTTACATTCGTAAAACAACATTTAGTATTTTAAAAATAGAAGCTAATGCTTTTATATAGTTTTTGTATTTAGCGAATATGAATTACCTAAAATTTCAGAAGAATTAATTTTATTGATCAAATATATTTCTACTTGAAAAATATCCATAATAATTAATCATGACTAGTCTAATTTTTTTTAACTATTTTGTTTTCAAGTAAAAGCATTTTCTTCGATTTCAAAACAAAACTACTATTCACTCTACCTTAAGGCATTGTCACTTACACCCCCTTGCCTCATCTCCCCAATTGATTTCGCACAACATCCACAAGCGTTAAACATTAAATAACATTTGTAGTTGAACAACATTTTGGCCTTTCAAAACTTCTACAGTAACTTTCCTGCCCTTTCCTAAAAGGAGAAATACCGTTTAAGCTGATCCTATACACAAACGCACGCAATTCTGCAATCCACACACACACTCAGAAATGTGTGTAAGATATTAATTCAATTTTTCTTAAGGGCGTTGGATCAGAATCTAATCTACAATTCGATCTCATTTTACTTAAAAAATATTATAACTAAATATTTCTTCGCTCTGTAGCGTTACTCAAATTTAAAAAAAAAGTTATCTTAAAATATCTTAATCTTCAATAATTTTATTTTAGGCTTAAAAATAGTCCAATAATTTTAAGGAAATAAAATAAATTGAAAAAGATTTTAGTATAGATTTCAAGAGATCTAATAGATTTTAAAGAATTCAAAAAAAACTTCAAGTTAATATCAAAAAGGCCAAATCAATAGGCGAAGCGAGAATTATGACTATAGAGCGAAAACTTAATTATTTTATTATTTGTTGAACAAAACGATGAGATCGGATTTTGAGGTTGAACTCTGATCCAACGCCCTTAACGAAAAATTGGTCAACTATTGTGAATATAATGTTCATACAATTGCACGATTTTAAGTGAAAGCTTTTAAACTTCAGCATTTAGCTTTCGAATATAAATAGAGAAGAGAAAATATAAAATTTAGGATCATTTTCTGCGCAAGTTGCGCAGACAAAAAGATTTTATAATTTTATACAATTACACAACGACAGACAGAGAACGCGATAAACAATAAATACACGTACGTATATATATATAATATGTATAGTTGTATACGGATTAAGTCTTGCTATACCTTTTTTTTTTGTAATTACCTAGAAGTATGGTATTTACAACGCCTTTGGACTTGTGTAGTTTACATAACTAACGAGAGCCTTAACAATAAACAATACCAACAAATCTATTATTTCGCAGGACAATTCCTTTTTTATAATTTCATTAATCACATATTATCAATACCTTTGTCTTTTTCCTATAAGTCCATATCCCATTAATGTGATCATTTTTTATTCAAAAGAGAGAGCTTAAAAGTTACATAAAGTTTCACTTTATAAGTATAATTAATCGTAAAAATATTAAAGTTCAAGACTTTTATAATATTTACATAACTATGGAATGAATATTTCTAGGAAAGAAACATGACTGAAACTTTTCAAACTAGATGTGAAATTAATCTTGGGCAAAATTTCGAACTTGAAAATTCCACGCCCTCTCGCCCTAATCGGCATAGGCCACAATTATTTATAATTCCTAAACTCAAAATTAGATCGAATAATCAGAGGACATTGGACAAAAGTCAATCCTTTAAAAATTCGATCCAAACCGAAACTGATTATTATCTTACAAGTCCCCCGCCTTCCGTAATTAAAGCTTTGCTACTCTAGATTTTTATTCGAGGACGCGCCTCATCGTCAAGCTGTAGTTTCTTAAATCAGTACTTGTTTTTTCATGATTATCGATATGAATTAGAGCTTAGGGTGAGCATCTATTCGCATATTATTATATAATTCATATGTATGTATAAATAAGTAGCTAATCTTTTCTCATAATAGTTATCTTTGTTCGCAAATATTTAAGTACCAGAATTTCGAGGTCTCAGGGTGTCGAATTTTGAAAAATTTAATCATTTACTTTGACTGTTTACAAATTTTAAATTATCGGGTGAGAAACTCTTGGAAATAAAAGGATATTTACATTTACAAGTTTTGAAAGTTAGAATGCCATTTAAAAAGACTATTCAAAATAGCTTTACAAAAAAAATGAAATTGGAAATTTAACTTGAATTGGAAAGTTAACAAATTGCCCTTGATTTTCCAATTGAACCGACACCCTATTTAATCACTAACTTCTAAACTTCAAAAACTGACTGTAAAGTCAAATTGGACTTAGTTTCATAGCTGTGATGTTTCGTATACTTTTACAAGATTTTCAAATCCTAAATAATCCTTTCTGTCTTTTCCATTCTTATGCCATTTTCGAAGATTCGTCGCTGCGACGAAGCACACCATACGCACGTTGGACGAAGAAGATAAGAAGTTCACTCTCGCTGCAGTATTTCCTAATTTAGGCAAATAGACAAGCTTTCAGACCTTGACGTCAGGAGCAGAGCGTTCCGAAATAGCAACAGGAGACTGTCATAAAATAAAATAAAACATCATAAAAAATCAAGTCACAACAGGGTGCCAACTAATTTTTTCCCGCTAAATTCCAGATTATTTCCCGGTTTTCTACTGATTAGAAATTTTTTATCTTTTAATAGAAGCATAAATAAAATAAACTTAAGGTTGTCCTGCATCTAATTTTGTGTATTGCGACATCTCATTGTACTTAATTATATTTTTTCAAAATATTTTTGTAACTCAAAATTCGAATGTCCATCCCTCCTAATTTATAAAGTGTTCAAATCATACATTTAGGTACAAAGTTTGAATGATAATATGTATCGCAATTTAACTAAATTTTCAACGCAGTTCCTGATTTGACTTTCTAAAGTTTCCAGATTTTTTCCCGATTTAATTTCAATTCCCGGTTATTTCCCAATTTTCCAAGTTAGTAGGCACCCTGCACAATTACTCATAGTTGCATCTCAAATTAAAAAAAAAATTGTTGTTTAGGAACCAAAAGCCTTTAGTAAAATGAATCAAGTACTTCGAAACGCTCCGACATACCTTTTTTTAGCTTTTGACTGATTCACAAGTATGTTAGCGACAAGGGCGACGAAGAGGAAAAGGTCAGAGGTAAGCAAACTAAAATAACATATGGATTGATTGATGGTCAGCTAAACGAATTGGAAAGGAACAACAAAATGACATTGCACTGCTAGAACCTTTTCATTGATGAACCTTTCAAAAACCTAGTGCGGATTTCGTTACTACACTTAACAAAAAAAACCCTAAGACGACACAAAATTGAACAGCATCTAGATGCGCAGCAATTTATTAAATTGATTAATTATTTTTTATAAGAATTTTCACGTCTAGTAATATAATATTTTTAACCACTTCTAAAATTTGCAACTCAGGTAATCCAACGCGATGAGACACTGATGTGTAAATTAGTACAGTGAAAAAAAATACATTATCAATTTAGCGAGCGAACCTTAAGTGCAATTAAATACGATTGAAGCTAGTTCCAACCAAAACCCTTATTCATAATTTAGTAATTTTTTTAGTAATTTAGTCTCAAATTCTTGCAGCAGCCAATTGAGGATTATTTGGATGCAATTTTGACACGAATCAAGACATATTTTGCAGTTAGAATTTGCAATTCTAATAAATTATATACTAGGGAATTTTCGTTAAACTATTAGGAATAGGAAGTTCAACTTACCATTTCAGTAGTGAGACTGGCAAGAGCCTCTTCCATTGTGGCTGTTATTCTTCCACTTTTGTCACCACTTCTTTGGCTGCCTCTAATTGGTGTCGTCGGGCAACCTAAAAGTATCGGTAATCGTAATCATGAAAAAATTTGTGAGAAAATAAAATATCGATGATAAAAAATAAAACCCGTTAAAATCTCGAAGATCTAGCTACTTAAATGGGACGCCTTTGGAAAAATCGAGAACTTGAAATAACGAGTCCAGAGAATATGTGATGTATTCGGAATTCAATCTTGAAAATATACAGTTTTTAAAAAAATTCCTTACTATTAACACAATTACGAATTAAGTATTATACTTATTTTCTGAAACTTCGAGTTTCTGAGAAATTGATACTATCAGGAATATATAAACTCTCCACATAGCAATCTTCTCATTTTTTGATAAAACAAAAATTCTGGAAAGAATAAATAAGAACATAGCCAATAGACTAAAAAAGAATGCAAAACGAAGAAAATTCTAAATTTGGCGAAATGGATCTCGTGATTTCGAAGCTTTGGAGAACCCGACTCGATAAGAAAGGGAAAATGCACCCTACGTCTCATGCCTACGTGAAAGAAGCGAGAAGCAAATAATGTGATAGAGAAAATGTAGTCATAAAGAAGAAAAGGGAAACTTATCTCCACACTCGTCGGTCCTAAGTAACTGTCAACGCTTAAAACGAGAGAGTGTACACAAAGGTTGAACGAAGGCTGAGACAATAGAGTAAAGTTTCGTGTATGCATTTCCGTTTTATTGTCATATTCAATGCAGGACTGTTTGACATCGCTTCCTTAATTAGCTAAACAGGACTAAAGAGCTAAAAAGGTCTATCTATGTAGTAGTTCGTCGGTATTTACACTACACTTTCATCTTGCAATTTTTCAAAGTTTTGGAAGAATCTGCCATCAAAATTTAATCTTTACAAAGCGTTAAAAAAAGTTTCATTCAACTCTCAACTCGAACTGAAAACTTAAAAAGAAACAGCAAATACTTCCACTTTTGCAAACTATTTAATCACGGAATGTTTCAAGAACGCCTCTTCGCAACACTTACAGATGAGAACCTTGAATAACAATCTATAACACGTATATAACGATATTATTTGAGGCACTGGTTACTGAGACGGAATGATTAAGATTAAAACCCTGCTTAGGATTATAAATAACAAATTCTCGAAATATTCCCTAGAATTAATTATCAATGTGATCGTGTTAATTTTAATTCAAAGGCTAATTTAAAACTTATAATTTAAATTGAAGTTTCAATCTTTCGAAAATTACTTAACTAGCGGATAATGAAACTTTAAGAAATATTCCGAATTGAAGACTAATTGACTTAAAATTATTCTTTGGTCCATATTAACAACTACTTAAAAAATGTATTTATTATTTAAATACTAGTAAATAAATATAAATTCTTTTTTTAAAATAATAAATACTTAAATGAAAGGAAAGCAGTCAGTAGATTTTAAGTTTCATTTCCAAATCAGTTAAATCTATTGTTTCTTTTTGCCAGATCGCCCTTGTAAATATCTAATCTTGGATCAAAGAAAATCGTGCACAGAGAAGTTCTAGGCAAGGAAATGATTTTTTCAAACTAACAAATGGTATGACAATCAGACTTATTTTCAATTGATTCTGTTAACTAAGGTAAAAGGATCTTTCTAAATGATAGAACTTATCAGGAAAGTCTTTTTAAGAAAGAAAAAGAAGCTACAATCGCAGTTGTTATAAAAATGATGGGTTTTCAAAAAAGAATTATTGAATTTTTGTATTCTAAAAAATCAAACTTACGACTTTACCCTCTTTAAAATACCACCAGATATAGATTATGTTCCTTTTATGATAGATTTATTAGGGTTTGTAGTAGATGTGGAGCGCGTAGAGACACTTACCTATATCTCCACTGCTGGAACTTTCAGTAAAGGATGGTGTGCCTTCAGTCCAGGTAGGTGTCGAACCTTCAGCACTTCCAGCTGGAGGTGTCCACGTCAGGCCACCACCTCCTCGACTACTGCCTCCACTATCAACACTCAATGAAGACTTGGTTTCCCGACCACTATTTCCACTTCCACTACCACTGCTTTCTAGATGAACGTCAGATATGCTACGAGAATAAAAAAACCTCAAATAAATTGAAGATATGATTATTACAAGTATTGTAGAAAATTAACTCACCTAACTGTGTCATGGTACGTTTTGCTAAGAGTTACGTGATGGACAACTTTATTTTGCCTAGAATGAGAACTGCTCAGGCTGCTGGTGAGAATCGAAGCACCTGGGGAGCTTTCCTGAACATGATGAAGGTGACCACCAGAAGCCAAGGTTTGGTCGTTCGAATGCACTGCGTCGTCAAAAGGTGGGGGCGGGGTGGAGCAGGCGGAAGGAAGGGTGCCACCTACAAAAAGCGTTCTACAATTAGCAATGGATACAATAAACAGATCAGATCTAGAAGCACAGGATATTAACTCTCAATTTCTCGCACACATATGTTGCAATTTTTGTTCACTAATTTTAAGACGACTTCATTTTAATAATTATAGTTTGAGCTAAAACAGGTTAGATCAATAGTGGCTTAAGAACATTCGGTACGTGAAACGTGGGGTTAATTGTATAATATAAACTTTTTACAACACAAATGTACAATGGGGTAATATATACAAGCTGTCCTTACATCTGCTTAAGGTCAAGATTGTATTCACGGTCGGATCTGGGTCCTTAAGTCTTCAAGCAGTTGTAAGGACGAATTGTGAATCGCCCGCTTAATTCTCATTATGATTACAGTTTCGAATTCTAAAAATTGCATTAATTTATCCTACGGAATATCTCCCAGAAGCTTTTATCTGAAAATATTTTCGGGAATAAATCAAGCGCTGCACAGAAAACGGGTAAATGTTGAACGGATTGTGCATTTGGAAAATAAATGAAGTGTAATCGCATACAAGAATCGAAAGTGGCCACTTAAACTTCAGGAAAAAATCCTCGCTGTTTTCCGATTTCCCCGTTAAAAATTGTATTTTTCTCAGTTGATCTTCAAACTTCTGTAACATCAATTACTGAATATTAGAAAGCTTCAAAGTAAAATATATAATGTAAATTATTGTAATAGTGATCAAAAATCAGTAAATAAATTAAATTTATACAATTATTAAGTTTAATAATATCTAAATGAAGGAACTTCTCATTCTTGAAGTATAAAAACTTTAAATTCTTTAAAATACATTTTTTTTTAAACAACTTTTAATTATTTCGCTATTTCTCGACTTTTTTTCGATACTCAAAATATTCAAGGCTGATTACCGGTTTCCCTGATCAGTGGCCACCCTGAAGAAAAATTAATCTAACATGAAAGATAGGAACTCTGAACATTATAAAATTATATCTACTGAGAAATGTTCTACTAAACTTGCAGTTCTATGCTAAACACACAACAAGCCAACCAGGTGGAAGTATGGAGTAAAAACCTCAGATTTTCGATTACAATACAATTTCACTGTCAAGTTACGTAACATAGTTTTATTTTTCTATTCAGATTTTTCTATTCAGATATGATACATAAGAAGCTGAATCTTCAACTCGCGCAACATGCAAATTAGTGAGATATTAATCTTACAATTCAAGTTAACTGATTCGGACAAGGAAATTTATAATATATGGTCCCAACCTTGGCTCTCTTCAAATCTATATTCTCTAAATATAAATGTCAAAAATTTCAGATAAAGACTTCAATAACTCTAAAAACGTGTTACAAAATTAATTCTCCAGAACAAGAATAAGTCAAAACTTGTAGATACGAGTGTTTGAATAACCATGCAAATAAGAAAAATTCGGCAGTTGCATGCTATCATTTGATTTAGTATCACGATTCTCTCTTCTCTGAACGATCGATGCAGGTTTGACAATATCTGGAAATTTTCTTGCGTTCTCATCACTCCGAGCCCTTTTCTCAAATTTCAACGCATTGTCAGAACTCTTAAAAACAGGACGTTCACCAAATTGAATTCCAATTTCCCTCCGTACACTTGCAACAGTTCTCAAATCATTAGAACCTGTAAACGCAGAAGTGGAAGCAGAAGTTGTAATAAACTTCCTTACCGAAGGAATAGGGGCGAGTTTCTTTTTCTTGAATCGTTTCTCAAAAATTCGATGTCTCAACAAACTATGTCTTCGTTGCTCCAGAGCAGGAGTTTTCAAATTATAACTAACTTCACCTTGAAATGGAAAAGGACTAAGTCCACGCCTTTCTTTTTCACTAGCTTCTCTTTCTTTCCTCTGCATCATCTCATAATAAGTTTCCGAGTGCTTCTTATCCTTCCTCGACATTCTGTAGTTCATCAGATCCGGATTTTCACTCGGATTTATAAAATAAGTAAACTTTTGGAGTTTCTTTGGCTGGACAGGTTTCTCTTCTTTAATCCACTTGTTCAATTCTTGATGAAGAGGCTTCATTGATGAGCAAATCTCATTCAAGTAATTTCCTCTTTCAGGTCTGAAAGGACAAGGGCTAGTGCGTAAGTAATACGAATCATCAATTTTCTCCACGCTGACAAACTCATCCTCTTCTAAACCCCTTCGACTATTATCATGTGAAAATTGTTGCGACTGGAACTGCTGCAAGTGCACATTATCATAAAATGAAAACCGAGGATCGTTATTGTCAACCCATTGGGCTTTGATTCGGCACGTAGAATCGGAAGTCGACGAGGAAAAGTGGTGGGATGGGGTTAACACATGCAAGGGGCCCTTTGGGCTTCGAAGGTGGTGAGTTGGCGCAGTCTCATGCAAGAAGGCGGAAGATGCTTCACCTCGACCGGAAGTTGACGTAGGTGCGCTGCTACCACGGAGTTCCTCGGTTCTGGCTCGACCGCTTCCTCTGGGAGGCACTGGCGGCGGGACTTTACCAGAGGGCACGATGTTGGGAATCGGGGGATTCGCGGTTGTCCTGCCCTTCAGGACCGCTGGGTAACTGGCTCTTATCGTGGACTCGGCCCCCACCGTCAGAGGTGGTGGACTTACTGGACCCGCGCAGACATTCACGGGAGTTGAAGTGGCGATTGGGACCGAGGTGGTTGATATCGCTGGCCCGCCACTAACCACGGGCTCCGTGGGACTTGATACTATGGTTGTGAGAGGACAAGAATGGTTGCGGGGTGGAAAAAACAGAGAAAGAGAAAACAAGCAATGAGAATGCGATTAGTAAAAGGGGGTAGTAACTTTGAATTTCAGTGTACACTGATTGCACTTTTTACATTCAAACATTATAAACAATTTCATTTAGCTTCGCAGAACTTAGAAATGGAATAATTTGACCTGCAACCCCATTTAAAATCAGAGATGTGCACAGTTTATTGTATTTAAGTTAAATTAAATTAAATTCACAATTTTTACTTCCCCTTTAGATTCCCAAACTAGTTTAAATTTTAATAAAGAAAAAAAATGAAGATATTTTTCACATTCGAAATTTTTATTATAATCGAATAGAGATGATACATGTTCAAATTTTGTTAAAATTGCTTAAAATTGTATCAATAAAGCTTTGAAACATATAACATTTTTATTCAAATTAAAAACGTAATAAATGCTAATTAAACATTATTATTGAAAATTCATAAAAACATATGCTTGTGTACACCGATTACAAAAGTTCCCTACCCCTTGGATTAGTGGTTTTATGAAATTATATTATAATTCGATGAAAAGATGAATAAGATGAAATATTTTATTTTAAACCCATAGTATTTGTGCAAAATCTGAGTTACTTTTTTTTATAAAAGCAAAATCTATCCTTTCATTTATTTTCAATAAACAAAAAAATAACAATAAAACTACACAATGAATCTCTTTACCATAAAAATTCATATAAAATTTACAAAAATCTATTAAGATCGTCTGTAATCATTGATTTTAAACTGTTTAAAACTTTACAATCCTCTGAAATCCCGTCATAACGAATGATTGTAAATGAGGCATGAAATTTAAAAGTTATCAGCTCTCTATGTATTATAACTAGTTGGTTATAAATTATAAAATTTGTAAAATGTAAACATTGAATTTGATGCTAAGTTCATTAATAACTTTGTTTATAATCAAATTAATTATTGATATTTAAATTTAAATTCTCTGAATTATGAATCCTAATGAAACTTTTGTGGAATTTGCGTTAATGAATTATTAATATAATGGATATGAACTATGAATATGAAGTGTTATTTTTTAGGAATAAATGATCGTAGCAGGAAACTCACCAGCCTTTGTGGGTGATGTAGCATGCATAGTTGAACTGCCGGTTGCCGCCACCACTAAACCACCATATAATAACCATACCATTACCGCCTTTTAGTTTTTATAAAATACTTCAATATTGAAAAATGGTTAACATTCTACAAGTTAGAAATGATTAAAACCTCTACAAAATCAATGTTACTATGAAAAAAATGTTTTTAGTTAATTAAGTGTGTTGGATCCAAATTGTAGTCTCAAAATTCGATTTCCTAGTTTTACTCAACAAATATTATAATCACTTTTTTTTCGTTCTGTATCGCTACTTTCTTTTTAAATAGAATTATGCGTACAGAACGCGAAAGTCTATAATTTCAATATTTTTTTGCAAAAAATGTACAATTAACATTTTGAGATTAGATTTTAAATTCCTTGTTTTGTACAAAAAAGTATTAAAATTAATTATTTAATTAATACTTTTTGCACAAAAAAGGAATATGAAATCTATAATCCCCAAATTTTAACTATTCATTTTTTGCAATGAATATTGAAATTACAGACTCTCTGGAGCCCAACATCCTTAAAGAAATTATGTACCAATTACCTGTTTGAGCAAAAATTCAAAAAAGATATTTTTCTAGATATGATGAAAATTAAAGTAAAAGGATTTTAATTCGTGAAAAAACGCACATAAGTATGGATAATGAATGGATTTATGATGGTGAAGGCTTAACAGAAAAATTCACGCAAACCGTTTCCGTATCATCAGTGATATTAGGAAGAACAATGAAGGTATTCGACTTGGGAAACTCGTCAATAGGGATTTTTTCATTGTCGCACTTTTCAATTTCTTTAGCTTCAGAGAGAACGATAAATAAGGTAATACCAAACAATTCCAAGGATACAAGGACAAAATTAATAACAATTTTTTAAAATAAAATTAACCAAGAAATAAGTTAGCTTACCCGTTGAATCAAAATCACCTTCAAGGGGCCTCAGAGGTCTTGAGATGCTTTTCCTTTTTGATGGGGAGTGTTTCAGAGCTGCAACATAAAATATGCAGTGTTTTATATCCGTTTTATTATTTTTAACCTAGACCTGTATTACATAAAACACAACATCAATTCTTATTTGAATAACAAATTCATAACATGGGCAATAAGTAATTACAATAAGTAAAAATAATAAAAATTGAAACCTTCGAAAATATTTTGTTATTAAAACAGAATAAGGGAAATTGAATAAAAGATATTTGAAAGATTAGTTGTAGCTTAACATACGAAAAACAAATCGCAAGGCTATCACAGAAAAATATGTGTCGCAATATTATTTCACATTGTCAGGAAATAGCAGGCTTCATAATTATTAGTTCATAAATTAACTTTACCTCAGTACAATTTTTATTTTATAATTTATCTAACCATCATAAACTGAATTCAGAATATATTTTAATTAATTCATGCACATTTCTGAAACTTAAAATTAACATAAAAGAGGAATTACATTATTTAAATAATAGATTTAAAAACCTGAGGTCTCATGTAGGTCAGGATAAAAATCTATAGTAGACTAACAAATATAAAATATATAATTAAATATCAAAATGCTGTTTATACGTAAGTGTGTGCGTACTTTTGTATGTTTCGTTAATGAAAATATAATTTTCTTTAAATTCAAAATTATTCAAATAAAAAGAATTTTAAATTTAAAAGAGCGCACTTGAAAAAAAAGGATTACTCAACTCAAAGAAATATAAAATTCTTGTTTCAAGAAATAATATTTTTAAAATAAAAAA
>JAUESI010000007.1:2224865-2240731 GCA_032275145.1 Synergus laeviventris | reverse complement strand
CTGTGCGTACAATGCACTAGTCTCTTATTTAATAAAGTGGTTTGATGTGACTGAATTGGAGTTTACTCATTTATACTATCCACTAAAATTGGAGTCCTGGAAACATATATTTAGTACCAGCATCGAACCCCTTTATCATCACACTGCAGCCACTGCAGTGCTGCTCGCGCCTTGCGGCCAACCCGTCAACTCACAACTGTCATGACTCATGACGGTCATGACAGTCTGAAAGTCGCTCGAATCAGAAATTGTGACAACTGTAATCTGTATATATTTATATATGTGACGTTTTGTGTCGGAGTGCAATTATGAATTCGTTTATTGTATAATTATCATCAATTGTGGATACTTTTTTAAAATATATTTTGTTGCAGATAATGATTTTTTATTTTATTTTATAAATGAAATTGAAATCAACTTCCTGAAAAGTAAGTAAATGTCGTTTTGTGTGAGCTAACCTATAAAACGACGTACAAAAACATTATAATATATTGTTTATCTTCTTGGATCATTTTTATTTAATTTAGAATCTGTTAATTGTAACTTTGTTATTTAATAGGAACGTTTTTATTGTATTTTTTAATGAATAGAAGTAATAGAAGTAACTTAATAAATTTATTTTATTTAATTTTAATTTTATTTCAAATTTAAAAATAAGTTTGTTTTATCTTTTGATATCAATTTGTTATTAATTACTTTTCAGAATTGATTGATATGGATGATAACATATCCCAACGTCCACTCTTTTCTAAAGAGCCTGATACACTAGGTTTTGATTTGTCTTCCGGGAATGTTTGGATTTATCCGGAAAATTATCCCATAAGAGAATACCAGTTTAATATTGTTAAAACTGCTCTGTACCATAATACTTTAGTATGCTTGCCAACTGGTAAGTATCTTCTGTTTGAATCACAAGTTTAATTCTAAAATAAGTTTTGTAGCTTTATTCTTTAATTCTTAAACTACCTATTAATTTTATTTAGGTTTGGGAAAGACTTTTATAGCAGCTGTAGTAATGTACAATTTTTGGCGATGGTATCCTAAAGGAAAAGTGGTATTTTTAGCACCTACAAAACCTCTTGTAGCACAACAAATACACGCATGCCATGAGATCATGGGAATTCCTAGTGACGAAACTATTGAACTCACAGGTATAGTTTATTCTCTAAAAATCGGCAAGCAAAGGCAAATATTATGAAGTGTTAAGATTCACATTTGATTGATAATACTTATTCACAGGCACAACAAATCAAAGGCAACGAGAAATTGCCTGGACCCACAAAAGAGTGATATTTGCTACTCCCCAAACGTTTCATAAAGATTTGGAAAAGAATATATTCCCAATGGATCTAATTAAGTGTATAGTAATTGACGAAGCTCACAAATCTTTAGGCAAACACTCTTATTGTGAGGTAAATATTTTTATAAATAATTATTCTTATATAAAATATGTATGTTCTGATGTTGGACTAATTTACATTCATTCTTATTTAGTGAGTACGTAATTTATTCAATTCATATTGAATTTATTTTTCAGAGCATCCGCTTATTGAGTGAGCAGAATACATTTTTTCGAGTTTTGGCCCTTTCTGCTACACCTGGAGACAAAATAAGCAAAGTGCATGAGGTAAATTTACTTTACCTTTTCATATATTTTCTTTATTTATATATCTATATTTTTTTACATTTATATTTAAGGGTGTTGAAATCAAGTTCTGATCTCAAAACTTTATTTTCTGATTTCATTCAACAAATATTATTATTAGATGTTTTTTACTCTATAGCGCTACTGTTTTTTGAAATAGAAGTTTGTCTATAAAGCGTTTAGAACTTGGTTTCAACGCCCTTAAGCGAATGAATCGTAATTAACATTTGTTAAAGGTGATTACAAGTCTTCACATATCAAACTTGGAATTGAGGGATGATATGTCTCCAGATATAGCTCCTTACATTAATGATCGAAAGGTGGACATAATTTTGGTCCGTTTGAGTAATGAATTGGCGAAGTTTAAAGAACGATACATTTCAATTATGGATCCACATGTAAGAATACTCGTGCGCTCAAATATTCTCCGAGGCGATACCGGAAATATAAGTAAAGGAAAGGTATTTATCATTTATTTAATCTTGAGACAATTTTATGTATATTAAAAAATCATTAATGTTCGTTGCGATAATTCCAACCTCATTCAGATATTCTATTTGACAAGAGAATTTCAATCAAGACCTAATAAACCAGGAAATTACGGACAAATAATGAAAACCTTGAACATCTTGCTAACAATGTACCATGCGTATGAATTGATGGTGAGACATGGTCTTCGAGCCTTTGTCCACTTCTATGATAGTAAGTCCAAAACAAGAAAGAGGTTTTTTTAATACCTGAACTTTAATATAATATATTTTTTTTCTATAGACCACTCTGATAAATTTTGGATGGAGCATGAAATTAGTTTACATGATTTATTGGAACATATCAAAGGCTATCTTGGTCCCTTTCCAATTATCGAACCATTGCCTGATGGAAGTGTACCAGATGTGCCAAACGATCTCATTTTTGGACATAATAAGTTCTACAAACTAAAGGAGTTACTCGAAAGGCATTTCAAATCCTTTCAAGAGAAAAAGCAGGATACTAGGGCAATCGTATTTGTAGAGGTGATTCGTTGGTTTTTTTTTTAAATTTACTCTTCAATTTACAAACGAACTTGAAAATTAAACTTACGACTTCTTTGTGTTGTTAACTTTTCAGTATCGAGATATTGTGAATGAAGTGTACGTTTTGCTTTTGCAATCTAGGCCTTTAATACGTCCGCAAATGTTTGTTGGCCAAGCTGGTCAAAAGCAAAGACAGCAGATCAAAGCTTTAGAAAACTTTAGAAGCAACGAGGTCAATGTTTTGATCTCAACATCAGTAGGTTTGTACAGCATAAAGTCTAGAAACTCTTAATTTTGAACTGTGGAACAAAATGTATAATAGTTCTTAAAATAAAAAAATAAAAAATTGGATTTTTAGGGGAGGAAGGTTTGGATGTTGGAGAAGTAGATTTAATCATCTGTTTCGATATATCTCAAAGTTCTCCAATAAGATTAGTCCAAAGAATGGGACGAACAGGTCGTCAGCGAGACGGGCATATAATTGCTTTGGTAACTGATGGAAAAGAGCATCAGGTAAGTTTAAACCCTACTCTCTTCTTTATCTTCAAAAATTAAAACAAACAAAAATACTAAAACTGGACAATTAATTTTTTCAGGCTTTGAAAGCTACAATATCAAAGAAAGACGGTCTAAATAACAAAGTCTTGCAGTCCAGTGACATTGTGTCTTCTCTTTACAATGAGAGTCCACGAATGGTACCCAAGGAATTCAACCCAGATTGTCGAAAGACACATATTAAGATACAGCCTAAAACTCCTCAAGTAAAGGGTGCCCGGAAGAAGAAATTGACTGAAAAAATTAAAAAGCCAAATATAGAATTGAAAGCAGTTGATCGTGAAACTGGTAAGTTTATATTATTTGCGATACTAATCTGTACTTTAAAAATCTAGTATTAATATTTGAAAAATTTCGCTAATGTTATTCTTATTTTAGGTTCCACGCCCGTACAATCCTCGGTGGATCGTTTCTTCAGAAAAAGAAGACCTGACAAAGACACTTCCGAATCGAACACAATATTTGTTCATCAAACGCAACAAATTGTAAAATCTGAAAACGTTCAGCTTCTACTTTCAGATAAAGAAAATGTGGAATTTCTCACACTGCATACAATGAGGAAATCTCGAACCGACTTTCATATTTTGGACACCGAAATAAACACAACCTACTTTCCACGTTATCCAGACAAAGGGCCCGAGAAGTTTATTAATTTTACACTTCCTGATTTAAGCATTCTCAATTGTATCACTTCACTCAAAGCACTGGAAATTCCATCGCATAAAATAAAAGCCCAAAGTGTTTTCATATCTCCAATAGAGGAAGAAGTTGAGGAACCAAACTATTTCGAAAAAAGTAACAAATTTTATGAGACGCATTTTGACACCAGTGAAGCTTTGGTTGCAAGGAGTTTTGCTGATTTAATTTATGATTCATCGAGTTCTGATGGGACATACGCTTGCGAAGAAGTCAAAAGTAAACCGAGTAAATTTGAAAACTCTGCAATGTTTGACGACTTGCTCAACGAGACAGATGAGAGTGAAACTGAAGATTTTGATAAGCCACAAAATCAAGTTCCTGGCAAGGAAGTTATGTCGAATTTGAACAATTTAGTTATTCAAGGTGAAAAAACAATAGAAGGCAACAGTACTAATTTCAGTAGACTTTTAGATGCTACGAGTTATGAGTCGGAGACTGCTGAGGATTCTTCAAAGTCTTTGATATTAGAGAAAAAAGATAGCAATCATGATGAAGAAAATTTACATAATGTTTCCAGAGAAAATAGTTTCACCTTTATAAGAACAAACACCAGTGGGATAACAATAACGCAAGCAATTGAAGAAATTGCGCGAATAAATGCTAAGGAATTACTCAACGACAATTTGGTCCAAAAAGAAGATAGTGATGAAAAAAAAGTAATTCAGAAAGATGATAGGAATCAAATTCAAATAGCAGAGAAAGAAGACAGTGAAGAAATCCAAATAATCGAAGAGATTCCATTGAATTACAAACTTCAGGAGGAAAAACTCATGCCGATTACTAGTCAAAAGTCGAAGTCGCAAAAGAAGCATCTGCAATTTCAAATTACAGATTCGGATGATGATTTTTTCGATATTGATATTCCTGAAGAAGTTCAAATCGTGAAAGATAGAAATATTCACAAATCAAGTGAACTTCAAATCAAGGCCTTAAGTATACCTTTTGAAGATAAAGCAGTTCCAGTGAATAACTATGAAATCATGAAAATAGATTCTATTGAAAATAAATCCCCTGTTGAAAAGGAAAATTCCAGTCTCGCACTCAATGTTTTCATGGATGATGACGATTGGGATAATGATTTCCAAGTTGCAACAAGTGTGGTTGATAGTCAGAAGTACTTTAAAGGCAATAGGAGTTTGAAAGATGCAGCTGAGAAAACAGTCGAATCATTTCAAACAGGTTGGATTTCATGTAAAAACAAATCAACTTTAGATTCAAAAAATTCGCCTCCTGTGAAAAAATTATCGCTCTTCAGCGGCAGTGACAATAAATCTTCAACTTCTGATGATAAGAATGTTAATAAAATCTCGTTGAATCATTTAATTAAGGATTCTCCAAGGAATAATGATCATAAAGACGAAGGTGATGATTTTACAACGTTTAAAAAACCTGTAATAAGACCTCCAGGTATTTTTGCCTTAAAGAGAACGATTGAAAATGGTCAGTTAACATGTTGTGATAAATTAAATGGACAATCCATTTCCTTTAATCAAGAGAGGGCTTCGTGTTCGCGAATAGACAATAACAGAGAAGAAGAAATAGAGAAGAAAAACAAGACTACTGTTAATTCAAGATTAGAACAAAGTGTACATATAAAAAGGAAAAGAAGAAAAAATAATTGCGAATTTATAGATAACGAAGCGGACGTTTCTAGTGATGAAGGCAATACTTCTGAAGGCACTTCCGGTGAAGATGAAGACCTTGAAGACTTCGTGAGCTACACTCAAGACATTTCCGACCATCCTGATATGCGAGCGCATTATTTACACACTGTGAAAAGTCCATATAGGAGACCTGGAGCTTTTCTAATCAAGAAAAGTTCGAGGATTCAAGAAAACGTTTATTCACAACAACTTATGTCGCAGTTAAATGATACTTATTTACACGTAAGTTGCATTTTGCTTTTCCTTTACAATTTTTATATTTTTACATTAAAGCGAAATAGTAAAAAAAAATTGTTAAATTGACCTTGTAGTTAAAAAATCTGCTTTCGGTTAGTAGGCAGAAATAAGAGTTTTTATTTTTCAATACAATTTTAAGAGTATCCTGTTGAGAGCTAGTAATATCTTTTTTTTCACTATTTCGCTTTGATTTTCAACTCTTTTTTTCAGCCACCCTAATGTTAATAATACAACAATATCTATTGAATAAAATGAATTATTTTTGAATTTTTAACTGCTTCAGGATTCATTCTGCGTGAAAGAAGATGAAAGCGAATGTGAAGAGGGGACTGATGATTATTCGGAGATCACGTGTCTGCAAGAATCGGAAGAATGGCTTGAGAAAAAAAGAAAAAGAAAGCGAAACAATTCTCCTTCTATTCACATTAAAAGAAAAAGACAGAGGAAAGGTCGGATAATAAACTTGATTGATGATAGTAGTAGTGAAGATGAGATGGAAAAAATACGTCGGCAAATTCACGAAGATTCTTTTTCGCTAAAAAATAAACAAAGTTGATTTTTGTTTTTTTTTGCACATTTTTTTATTTATTATGAAGATTATTGAAGATCTTAAAAACATAAATCTATATATGGCACCCACCACGTAGCACAGCTTGTGTTCCATGAAATAATTGAATTTTCATTTTAATTTATCAGGATCGTGCTTGGTGTTGCAACAGCATTTTCGGAGTAATCGATTAATAAATTTAATTTATAAAACTATCATTTGTGATTTTAGAGCTGGAATCAAAATGCTAATATTTTTTATAACTTTTCTATTAAGAGTAAGCTGCACACTTACTTAAGCAAAAATGTCTGTGATATGTTATTGTAAATGAAAATTAAGAATTTTGTACATAAATATTCAAGTCGATAATAATAATTGCTTCTAATTGAATTCTATTGATCATAAAAGAAGCTCCATATTTGTACATTTGAGTAATAAATTAAGCCTTTTACGGTGTTAAATAAAAAATACGGTGTTTTGTTATTTTTTAAAAATATTTCTTAAAAAATGAGGACATATCTTCCAGGACTTTTGAGTTTTGAAATCATTTATATAAAAATGACGAAAGGAACTTCAAAGTTGCATTGTTAAATAGAAAGTTTCAGGTGGTTTCACGGTTCTCTTCTCCAGAATGAAGAATGTTAATCTTAGGGAAGAATGAATTTTATCTGCATAGCGTAAAATTTTGTAGATCATATCGTCCTAATGGAGCTGCTCATTAAGACAGATTTAAAAGTTTTCAGCTAGAAAAGATAATTTTAAGTTCTAATTTTGAAGAATTTAATTTTAACTTTTAATTTTATGCAATTAAAATTTTATAACCATGTGTTTTGAAATTTTCTCTTGTTATATTTTTAAAAAATTGTAGAAATTAGAATAGAAACTAAAATTTTGCAGACGTTTTCTTATACCTAACTCAAAGTTTGAAACATCAGATAAAGCTGTGAGTAATGGTCATTAGGAAGTTTTCTCTTTTAAGTAAAAAGGACCTGAAACCCTAGGATAGTAATCCCTCTAAACATGCGCAGATGATACAAGTGAATTTCGCTTTCGTGAATAAAAGGTATAAGAACCCTCAAATTTTCCAAAATAGTTGTCGTAGAAGTCATAGAACACTAGGGCTAGCGAAGGCTTTAGTACCAGTTTGGCAATAGCAGCGATCAGTGCTTGAGCGATTTGGATTTTTTTTCTGTTAAAAAGGCATGTTCAAAATATTTTACTACATTAAATTTTGAAAGTATTTTTTAAAGTATTACTTAATTATTATTAAGAAAGTGATACCGGTGAAAATAGTAATTTAAAAAATGTTTTAAATACATTGTCAACAACATTAATTTGTATATCTAAATAACATAGTTAACTTTTTTCTTTGGTTTTTTCCAATTATTTAATTTAAAATGAATTAGGTATCTAAAAAAATTATATTTTTTTGTTTACAAAATTAGCAATCACAACATCAAGATGAGATATTTTTTGGCAATCTTGGTTCTCGCCACAGCAATTCTAGGAGCAAATATTCAAAAACGTGAAATATCTAAAAATACTGCACTTGTATCAGAAAATGCGAGAGTTTTCAGTCAAGAGGATCAACTTTTCCCAGCTCGATTTTTCTATCCTACATATCCTGAATATGTAGATTCAAGATATCCTAGTTACAACGGACAGTTAGTATCAGCACAATCAAGCCAAAAACAAATTTCGAGTTGGTCAGCAGCCTGGACAAATTTGATTCCAATTACAAGCTTTGCATTATTGTATGGAGCAAAAGCTGGAATTTATTTGTTCAGCATAATGTTGATTCTTATCGTTGGAGTCGTTTTCACTAGCTCGATCTGTACCTTCACTCCCATTTGCACCATTTCATTTCCGGCATTCGCACTCACCAAAAATCAGGTTAATATAAATTATAATCATTTAAATTTTATTTTTTAAATTTTAGAGAAGAATATTCATTTTGTAAGACCTCCCGGCAATCTGTTTCAAAAGTAGACATATTGAATTTGAGATTTATTTAAAAATTGAAATTCTTTGAAAGCTGGCTTACAAATCCCAAAGTTAAAATGTAGATGCTTTTATATTTTCAAGTCTTAAAATTTTTAAACTAGAATTTACGTTGATCCAATTAGCCAAATAATTTTTAAAGCAGTATTAAAAATTTTAATTAAATTGAATGGAATTATGAATACAATGAATAAAATGAAATTTTTGTTTCAGGTAAAAGAGCAAGTGGCAGAATTGGCACGGAATTATATTACACCAGAAAGTCTGAACGCAGCGACTGTTCTCGTACAAAACGCTGTTGATAAATACACAAATATCCAAATTAAAGAAAATGAAGAAAATACAACGATTCCTCCTACTTCAACGATCCAGCCAGTATCTTCAAATCAACCTTCAACATAAATACAAATTTTAATACCAATTCGTGTGCCATTTTTATATCCTGTACTACATTCATTTATAAAAATAAATGAAATTTTGAGAATATGCTGGAATTTTTTTTTCAATGTAAAAACTGTATTTATTGAAATTACCTCCTGTTGCTAATTCTTTCACAATTTTTTTTAACATACAAAAATTACTTATAACTTAGTATAATCCATGATATTCTTGAATTTCCTCCGAGTTTCCGCATCTGTAAAAATATGTTTTAGTAAAAAGATAGATCAACCAAAAAAAAAATTATTTTAAATATTCTATAATCAGATAATAGGCCATCAAAGTTTTTAAACTCGAGTGAGAAGCATCAATATTACTTTTAAAAATATATATAATTCTTTTACGAGAACACTTCAAAATAAAAACAATTACCGAAATACGTTGCGGAATTCAACTTTTTAAACAAAGTACTTTTCTTCGTCCTGGGCCAAGTAGTCCATTCGAATTGAGTAAAAATCTTCAAAATCTTTCCAAGGTATTCACTTGAAATCCACGATGAGAAAATTTCAACCAGGTAAAGCAGGTAAGTAAAGCTTGTTCTTCTCCGAATACTTTTGATTATCCTAGAAAGTGAAAATACGTATAATTATTAAGGGGTAAATTTAACTCAAAGAGTACAGCAAATTCTGTACTCTTTGCTGTACATACCTAAATAAGAAAAATTATCATTGGAGAGTATTGATTACAATTTTTTTCAAGCGCCATTCAAATAATAAGTTATTTATTTTTAAAATAATTTGTACTATGTTATTTTCCCCAGAATTTTTAGATGATAAATTCAAGTGATATATTTGAATGGTACCTTGTAAATTTGGTATCAAAGTTTATTTTATACAATAGTTAAAAAAGAATAATAAAATAAAGAAATTGATTATTTTTGTATATTTATTCAAAAAGCTAATTCGCTTCAATAACAAAAAAAGCTGTAAATGTTAATACATAGTTTTAAATGTAAGTTCATAAAAATATACCTCGTAGTTTTGAGTAAGGGTTGTAAAATTAGTTTTTGTGGTTTTTGTATAGTAGATAATGGATATACCAGTCAATTGTAGCCTTGAGAAATTTAGAGATTTAATAGCATATATTTCAAGCAGCCCAGAAAAATAAATCAATCCCAGACAACCTTTTTTTAATGATGTTATAAGAAAATATGGTTGTCATGAGCAGTTAATTAAGATCTGGGCTGACTCAGTCAATTGTAATACCAGTAAATAATTATTTTCATAATTTCATAATAATTAATAAATTTCGAAAATATAGAAGTAATGTTCTACAATTTTCAGCTTTTGGACGACATAAATTTTCCTATTTACATTACAATCTGAATATTCAGACCTTCGAAAAGTCAGACGAAACTTATTTTCTGAATAAATAATCATCTAATAAGAATTCGGAGAACAATAGAGGACCAATTATGTTTTCATCGGGACGTAGCATAAAAAAATACAAAATATTTTATATTTCACTTTTTTTTTAATCACACAATGACCATATCTTTCAAATTTCTTAAATAAAAGATCAGGCCTCACAGTCCCTATAGGGAAAAATAGGGTACCTAGAAGAGTACTTCTTCATCGCTCATTAGATACGCTTTTAAGCTTTTTTTTTTTACAAAAAATCAGAGTTTTGCAATGTAAGCAGCGAAAAGAAAAAAGTCTGTTATTTTGGTTTTTAAGTATATTAGTTTTATAAATACTCAAAATAATCCCAAAATTTGAATTCTTACGAATAAAAAAATGGATATTCAACGGAATAGTTTATTTTTTCAATAAAAAAATTTATTTTTAACTAAATATTTAAATTTTTGATAATAAAAATGTATTTTCAATGATATATTAAAATTTTTAGCCAAAAGAACTTGAATGTTTAAGCAAATAAAGGGAGAAAAGGGAAATTTTCTTTAAAACAGGGTGAAAGGGGAAAAACTGTGAAGCCTGTAATATCTGTCGATATGCCGGGAATATATATTCAAAAAATATTTAATATTTTGTACATTTGCCTAAATTATGATTATGGAAATGAAAAACCAGAAGAAGATGTTGTAACACAAGTTACTTCAAAAACCCAAAAATTAAGTGCCCAAATTTTTGTTAGTTAACGTCGAGAGATGAGGAATTTTGTACTTCCTCGGTAGGTTCGATTAATTGATATGTATTCAATATTTGTGGTAAAATTCCTTTGTACGTTAGATAAGTACAATTGTACAATGAAGAATTTTTAGGATAGAAAATGGTATTTTTTCTGTAGACTTCCCACCCAAAATAATATAAGAGCGTGTTTAATAACATTTTCACAAAATTTACTCACCTTCATGCACTGGTTCTTTTCTACTGGTTTCAAGTAAGTTACTATCTTGTGATTGCTGTGTCTCCTCCATTAAAAGTATCAGTGTCGATCAATGACTTTCAGCACAAATATTATTTTACGATAATTGAGATTCTAGTATTCCTTTTTTCTTTATTTATGAAAAAAAGTAAAATGGATACGTTTTTTCTTAAACAAATATTTAAGACAGGGATAAAAAATCCTGGCCCATAATTTTCTCAAATATTTCTTTTTTTAAATATCGAAAATTTGATTTAAATAAATAAATCGAAGAAAACAGTAGGCACTATGGAAGAATTATATGCAATAATGAAGATTAAATTCATCAGTTTTAAATTTTAAATCATTTTAACTTTAGCCTATTAATAAATAATGTTAAAAAATATTATCAGAAGATAACGAACAAAAAGTTCAGATGAAAATTAATTTTTGTCTTTTAAACTGATGTTTACTACAGTCTGCTGAGAAGTCACTATTTGATTTAAATTATTTTATAACTTATTGTTCATAATATTGACCATAATTTAGATTTTCTAAAGATTTTTTAATAACATTAATATTTTATACCTAGAATTATTTTTAGGAATGAAGTATTACAATTCACACGATGGAATTATTTAAACATATTCTGCATGCAGACTATTTTTCAGGTTTCTTATAACATTTACGACATAAAACATGCGTTTGAGATCATGAGAACCATTTCCATAATTAATATCACTGTCAAGTGAACATAAATCCGGAAGAAGTACATTTTTGCAAAGGACTTAATCTCTTGATTAGGTGACAAATTTCCAAAATAAGTAGGAAACCGTAATTTTCAGTTAGTTGATGGGAAATAAATTTTGAGAATATCGTTTAAACTCTGGTACTATATAACAATGCTTTCTATCACAGGATAAATATATTATTATTTTACTATATATAACTTCAAATTAAATTAATAGTTCAAAATTGTACTACTTTGAGAATTCAAATATTTCTTCTTTAATTTCAAGGATTTGACACTATAAACAAATTTACTTTTAGTAAAAACATATAAAAATAAGAACAAAGCAACAATAAAACAACTCATGTACAATTTCAAGCAACAAGGATACAAATATTATATAATTTGGTACGTTGGAATATAAAAATTAAGTATGCCATTCATATATAGAATAATTTAAAGAGAACAAAAAAATTATCAGAAATACTGAAGTATCAGACGTAGTGTTTCATGCTGTTAAGAAAAATATTATATCAAATAAAGAAGTATATTTTTCATCTATAGCCAAAGGCAGAACTGGTATTACAAGTAGAACCTGAAAACAAACTATTTTATTAAAGAATGATTATATTAAATGTAAGTCATCTTTAGTTTTACCCTTCCTTAAAAAAAGGTGATACTAAAAATCATTTATAAATTATTAGAGCGATTCTAATTTTTTTATCCCTTCCAATGACTGAAAACATTTGATTAAAAATTAAAAAATTTTTTATTTTATTTCTATATCAATAATAGAATTTATAAGTCAATTGTCACCCTGGGTTAAAGGCGGACCTAATTTTCTTCATTCAAATTGAATTTAATTGTGGGAAATTCATGTATAGCGAAATGGCTAACTGTTGAAAGTAGAACCTGTAAAAAAACTATTACAATTAAAAAAAATTAAGATACAAAATAAATTATCAAAATTTCCCTTCCCTTTTAAGATCTCATGAAAGTAAAAATTTAAAAGTTTGGAAAGCAAAAAAAAATCAAATACGTTACTTTAATTATTTAATATAATCTCATTAATGGGAAATTTCTTAAGAAATTAATTTTAGATACTTAAAAAATCAAGAAAAATAACATTTTAGAGGCTTTCCAAAGATGACGTTAATAAAGATGTTTTGTCAATTCAAATAATAAGTTGCCTTGATGGTATAATTGTAACAATAAAAAAAAATCACTATAATTATCTTGCTTCTAAATCTTTATTGATAAAATGATTTTTTTGTAAATTTTATACACAAAATTCGAATATTATAATGAATTCTATTCTTAAATGTCTTATTCTATATTTAAAACGGAATTAAGGCCATGACCTCTTTTAATTTATAAATCATTCATTTGACTAAAAAGTTGTTCATTACAATTCTTAATTTGCCAAAATTACAGAACTAGTATTTCTCCAGTTTTTTCATCAAAACTTATTTACATAAATGATCCTAAAACTTTAATGCAAGAATTATTGTTATAAGGAAGCATAAACATGGAAGCATACTTTTTTTGTAATTAAAATACGTTATTTTACAATGGTTTTTATAAATTATTATGAGGGGATAATTTTCTCGTTACCCTTTAATTATCAGCTTTTAAAACAAACTATACAATAATTTTTTAGTCAATACGAAATTCTCAAAAATGATCGAGTCATGGCCTTAACTGGCCAACACAGTCTAAACCAAAAATATGATTTGTTCCCTAAGTTAATGCCCGAAAAATGTTTTGTTGATTCAACGAAATAATTTTTTACTAGTAGTCAAACAATTTTGCTAAATTTACAAGAACTATACCTACTGGAAAAATATGACTTCATCATTAACGCGAATTTAACAAAATAAATTGATGACTGTGAAAATAAAAATTTCGTTGAACCATTCATTTAACCATTTTCACAGTGAAATTAGATTCTTTAATTCAAGTGTGTATATTTTCAATAATGGTTCATAACTTTAGTTGATTAATCATTATTATGCCTACAATGAATAATAAATTTAATGAATATACCTATAATGTATCGTCTTCGCGAGAAAGCATCTGGAATAAAATTTTCTCGATTTCTGTTAAATTTAGAATCAAGGAGATGCACATATTTTTAACCATTTCAAGCTCAATTTTTATCACTTTTTGATTTCAAACATGTAAGTATAAAAAGAGTTACTTCAATTATTTTTAATACTTATATTTTCTTACCCTAAAAAATAAGAAAAATTCTATTTACAGAGGGAAAAACCTTTATATTAGTTTATTAAAATTAGAATGTATAAAAATGCAGCCAATTCGTTGAATTCATTTTTTATTATTAACTAATGCTTCACCCTTCTGTTGTTCAGAGCTTGAAAAGGTCAATCTATTCTTGTAAAAGGTGCAACCAAAAAAAAATTAATCGAAAATGCTTATTTCGATAACTTTACCGAGTATATGAAAACGTAAGGTGCTCGTTTACATAAACACTTTCTTTTTATGAAGACAGATGAAGGTATAAAACGTAATCACTTAAAAACGAGGTTCTCGAATACAAAATGAAAGATGTCAAATTCGGAATGCTCCTGAAATTATGAAGACTTGCAAGTACAACAGGTTTGGCTAATATGTATAATGTTCTTGTGAATAATGAACATTTTAGTTTAAAATTTAATTCAAATTTTCTTTCAAGACATAAATAAATAATGCCTCCGAACGAAGTGATTTATAGGAATATATTCTGTGAAGCACACAAAAGATAATTGCAAATATTTCGTGATATTAAAAGTAGAAATCGTGTATTTTGATTCATATTAAAATCGCTTCTATCATTTTCGTCAGAGAGAAAAATTCGCTTAATAGCGCCGTCTTTTATTGGGAAAATCATCAGGACGATTACGATCATTAGCTCCTTGCCATCGACCTCCAGCACCTCCAGCGCCACCCCCACGACCTCCACCCATATTTCCACCTCCCATATTTCCACCACCCATATTTCCACCACCCATATTTCCACTGCCCATATTTCCACCGCCCATACCCATGTCTACCCGCATATCCATTAAGTCCATTATTTGCCCACGATCATCTCTGAAACCCCCGCGGTTGTTGCGATCATATGCTTCCATAAAGCTTTTTGGATCCTAAGTACCGATAATGTGTCAGTAAGCAGGAAACGCAATTAACGCGTTAGCAATGATACCAGAAAGCGCAGTTTTTGTCGAACGGGTACCGTAAACATGTTTTACGGTTCGGGGCGATCATCCATGATTGACAGCAGCACAGGTCATCATCAATTTTCGTCAAATGACATAGAAAAGAAAGGGGAAAATACACTGTTAGATGTTAAACAATATAAATACGTCATTAAATCGCGTTCATAAAATCATTTTATCAATTAACTAGCAGAATCTGACCAAGTAAATACCCAACAAACGCATGGTTTAATTCTTAATCTAAGTCATTTAAATTAAGTTATTCAGTAAATAGTAACATTACATGGACAAAAAAGATACAAAATTACATAATCCCAATTTGAAATTAAACAATTGTAGGTCCTTAAGATAACAATGTTTTCAATTTCAAGGCAAGTACATTTGGTTATATCAAATTTTGAGGAATTTTCAAGAATTTTAATGGTTTTAACGAGATTTCATAGGATTTTAAATGTGATTTTACAAAATTTATTGAGATTCCCCTGACGGTTTTCCACAATTTTTACTTTTCTCAAAAAAAAATAATAGTGTACAGATGTAAAGAAAGTAAACACGGACTTATGTGCACTATTTTTTTTTGTTGAAAGTAAAAACTGTGAAAAAACACGGGTAATCTAGATTTTCTCAGATGGTAATTACCACATGCCCTTAAAGGCAAATGGAAGACGTGACTTTGGGCATATATATGCCGACAACTTTCTGATAAATATACACATTTTGCACAGCAGACAGCAATGATAAAAGATTTAATCACAGGTGCTTACTGCACAAAATATATTTTATTTATTTATTTACGAGAAATTTGGCAGAATATA
>JAUESI010000007.1:2204575-2224765 GCA_032275145.1 Synergus laeviventris | reverse complement strand
ACACTCAGAGTCTCTGGCAACTTAACATAATATATACATATATATATATATTGCCAACCTACCAAACAACCACCAATGGCATAGAGCATAAGCATAGAGATACGCCAACGCGACGTGACTTTTCCAGCGTGTCAAGAGTGTCAAGACAAGCCCAGTTCGGTCGGACCAGTTCGGACCTAGCTTTTGTTCGTGTTGGTTTATTCCACGAAGGTGCCCAAAATCTTTTTTCGCAAAAGCGAAATTTTTCATTGAGCTGTACAGAAAAGTCGTCAAGATTTTACGAAAGAAGTATGAGTAATAATTCCAGGTTATTAAGTAATTGTGAAAGTAGTAAAAACTTCGAGATCATGCCGAGTTTAATTTCAAGTAATTGGTAAGTACGAGAATACGCCATTTTTCACATGACTTTTTTTTACAACGCCATCTTGTAATTTGTACATTTCCATTCAAAAAAAGTGTTATATCCATTTGACCTCTTCAGTTGGCAATTATTGTCATCCACCCTTTTTTTCATTAAGTATTCTTTAGCTTATCTGCCACGATGTAGCTATATTCTGGAATTTTCCACTAAAAGATGCGGCCCATTTTTATTTCCGTATCGCCGCGTCACTCCATTGCACATGAATTTTAATTCACATGAAATCGATTTGCGGAAATACGTCGTAATGATTCTCGTAAATAAAAACTTGGTGACAACAAAGTGAAGCAATTGACGTGTCAATATTGATACATACAAGTTTTTAAGACAACCTGTTCAAACAGTTTTAACGTAAGATGTCAGCCAGTCATGAAAAAATTAAAGTTCTTTTGTGAAAAGTATGACCTACTCTCAGTTTTGTTTACATTTCTTGGTAGTATTTTGAAAAACAATTGTGTATGAATTTTCCTTCCTCTTAAGGGCATGTGGTACAAGTTATTTTATTCATATATATTCCATCTATTTACGAGTAAATAGATGCAATATATACGACTAAAATCACTTGTACCACATGCCTTTAAGCAAAAATGATTATTCAATCTCAAAAATTAATTCAACTCCAAATCAAAATTTAAGAATTTTGTTGTTCTAAAAATAATGAATATATATTTAATTATCATTTTCAATAGAGATACTGACTTACTGATACATTTTATCACGTGTATTTTGTCTTATTGATTGATTTCAGTCCATTACGTTTACTTTATCTTAGAGACAAGATAGGTTTAAAGGTATCAAATAAGAACCAAGTACTGATAATAAAGACTATCATTGAGCGTCACACAATGCGGAATTATATACCCACTAGGCAGAAACTCTTTTAAATTATATAATAAATATACACATGCGCGCAATTCATAAAAATATTTTAAGCATCTATCTCTCCAGGATTATTAATTTGACCGCTGACGTATCCCTAATTGAAAACCATTCCTTCTTCGAATAAAAGCTTACAGTTTCAAGTTTAATTTTCACTAAAATAAATTTATGAACTAATGTATCATTTTTCTTTAATCAAAAATTGAGGAGCAATTAAAATGCCTTTGTTAAATCTTACCAATAAAAGTCATTTAACTTACATTCGTCCTACGTTTTTATCGTACAAGCGCAATGAAAACACGTGATACGTAAATATGTGACATGGCATTTAATTTTTTCATAAATAAAATGCATGATAGCAATGTGCACGGTGATAATAAAAATGATTAAATAACTAATATATGAAGCACGTATATTTTTTCCAATATACATGCGTATATATTTACATAAATTGTTAAAAGTAGTATTTGTTTATTTACGTGACTTCTCATGAATTTCAGGAAGAAGCGTTTAAATTTTCTATAGGTTCTTAAGCGATACATTTTTAATAAATTCAATAATTGCTTCCTCATAGAGGAAAAAAAATTCAAACTTAATGCTTCTTCTATGATTAAACAAAAAGTGCCCAGTGAATGAGCACAGAAGTTGAATCAACATCACAGATAGATTATCTTATCCTGCGTGATTTTGCAACAATGATTATAGGTCACAAAATGATTTTGAATTCAATAATTCTTTTGTCAACTGAATGGAATCATGTGTTTTCATTCAAGACAATTCATTCTGAAAGTGTCTTATCATTATAATCGAAATCTGCCTTTAAACCAAGTAATGTGATGTTATCAAACTAGTGGTATCATTTCCCAACTGAAATTTTCTTTATGCACCATCGGAATGTAGATATAATCAAATGAAACCAGTATTAACCTGTTAATATAAGAGAAAAACATATTTGTATTATGTATGATGAGTCACGCTTTAGATTATCGAAATTTTGTGAGAAACCACTTAATCTCAATTTAATGAAATTAATAAAAGGTAATTAACTAAAATTGTAGACTTGATTTATTTTCAATGATGCATATCCAAAAACAAATCTCATAATAAGAGACAGGAGCCAAATATTTTGCAATAGTCTCAACAGCAATTAAATAATTTTCCAACTACATTGCAAATGACTAAGTATACAAATTTCTCCAAACAAAAACAGATTCATCCGATGTGGCACAATGCCCACTGCAATGACGTCTAAAATGTCTAGCAAAGTCTTTCTGTGCGCACTTGCCGACTTTATAAATGGAGACGCACGCATCATTATTTGGCAGTTACCTTTTGCATTCAACTTAATCCAGTTGAAAAAAAATCTCAAAATTTGGGTTGATTGTGTCAAAAAATTTTTATTAGTATTTTTTGTGAATGTTCATTATTTTCAAATCAATTGGATTCGTAGCGTGTTCTTTGCCCTCGAGGGCAGAGAGAATCGGCGTGCGTTTTAAAAAAATTTGTTCAAACAAGTTACCGTAGTTCCTCAACATAAATAAGAAACGAAAATGGCACCCAGATCAAGGTACTAAGCCCATGAATAATAATCCAGTACCTTAAGATTTAATGCAAATTTAATTTTGGTTCTTTTGTATATTTCTGCTCTGATACAAGAGAAAAAAAAATGAAAAAAGCTTTTCATTTTTATAAGAGTTTGAAGCAGTCCATCTGCTTTGCAGTAAGTCTGAGTAAACGTGACTGAACTATATATGATTGTAAAGTATATACCTACATAGAAACTAGAAATTATAATTACATTATCCTACTGAACTAAAAATAGAATAATGCTTGGCTCATATTTTACGTTAACTAATTTCTTCACTTGTTAACGTAATACTTGATTATTCAAGATTTTCTCTATTGACCTTGACCTCAAAAATGGGATTACACTTGAACCTTTCTCATAGTCTTGGCACTAGATACTGAATCGTAAATTAGCGACTTTTTGGAATAAAAATTTAATTCTAAAGGGTATTTTTAATCTTTTGTTTATACTATCCAAAACTTGTGCATTATATTTCCTAAGATGGGTTTTTGTTTTATAAAAAAAAATGTGTAGGCGTTTTTGGAGACACAAACATGAGAAACGAAAGTAAACAAAAATAGGCTTTATATTTTCAGTTCAACTTTAGAATAAGATTATCAATTTGAGAGATGTATTTCTTGGCAACGTTAAATTTCCATAAATTTAGAATTTATAGTTGTTTTCGTATTCTTTTTGTTGACGGAGATTCCAGCTTTCTCAATTTGGAAAGATTGTTCATTTTGTAACAGTAATGTGCCCATGAGCATGCTCTTATCCCCTCCATATCTCATGAGACGTGTGGAGCCAGGTACTAACGCTTTGGGTCCCATCTCATTAGTTCTACTTTGTATATAATTAGCGCAATATCTAAATCAGATCTCGCTCTAACAAATCAATGATTAAAATAGTAATTGTATTTTTATTTACATTACTTTGACCCGTTACAATTTGAATACAAGGAAGACCTTCATTTATAAGAAGAGTTCTAATTTCTCTCTTAAAATCCTTCCCACTTTATCAATCTATTCACTTACAAAACAATTCTTTGTGAATGAGAATTAAGGAGTATTTTTTCTGTTTTAGCGAAATGTCCAGCAAGTGTGTTGACCGTGGTTTCGAAGAAGGCTCTAGACAGCAGCCTCACTACTGTATAACGCTGGGCGTGGGGCCTCTGTGGTGGTCCTGATGTGCCCCATGCCGCATTGTCTGTATCAACAGTCAACACAGAGAGCCGCGGCGTGGGGATCAAGCAGAGTAAGCTCTCTGTGAGCTCCCACATTGTGCAAGTAAGTCATCGAATCATTCTAAAGATCTAAAGAAAAGTCCGATATTATCTACAATTATGTATTTTGGTATTTTCTAGGAGGATGAATTATTAAAAGCGTTAAAAGCAAACGAGTCGCTGCGCCTGACCTTCGCTCTTCAACTGACAGAAAGTACTTCCGTAGAATGGGAGACTCTAATCTGGCGAAAATGTCTTTACATTCGCGTGCCGAGCTGTCTCCTACCGGAAGGCTCGAAAGAGGGCTTCGTGTCTCTTCTGGAGTACGCCGAAGAAACTCTTCACTGCACTAACATCGTAGTTTGCCTACGTAAAGATCGTTCAGATCGAGGTAGTTGTCGATTTTCATTCTTCGAATTTGATGAAAGTCACTGCGACGATACGTCTCTATCTTCTAAATCACTTTGTTGTTATCGTTTAGCCATGCTGGTGCGTACCTTCATGTTCTTGGGCTTCTCGGTGCTGCCACCAAATCACGCCTTGGTACCACCAGGCAGTGATGCTGGCAACCTCTACATGCTCTATGCCGTTGAGTAGTATGTCGGCTCGAATCTCTCAAATTTAACGCAATAGGTACTGAAAACATATCATCTTCATTCTTTTTAACTTTTCAACCAGTTTAAGTAATTTTGTTTTATTTTCAACATTTAGTTGAAATTCAATTAATATTTATATACATTTTTATTTTGTTTTTATCATTGCAGGTACCATTTTCACTGTTTTTAACACAAGAGGAGGCAACCAGGGGGCTTTTCCGTTCTCGGTTTTTCATTTGTGCGCACCACACTATAGTTTTCTTTATCTCTAGGAATTGAAATCAGGTTTAAAAGAATAATATTAAAATCTTAAATTGGCGTTAAATTTTTGAGAAGTCAGCGAAAGTAGCAAGAGGTCAAGGCAAAGTACTTAGTCGCAGATATGTAGAACATGTACTATCGGGCTTTTGGCGGATATAGGCATTCATTCTCTTGAACACAATGTTAAAATTACTCTTTTTGACATCATGTAATGCTCACAAAGCTTCCCACGTATTTCGGAGGTGTTCGGTGATCCCGCTGTCGTCTTTCAACATCAGGCATGCGGCTGGGGTTGTTGCATCATCGAGAAAATTTATTATCGACAAATCTCTATGTGTTAATTGTGGCAGATTGGGTTTCACCACGTTATATATATTTTACTCCAAATCTATTACTCTTACTTTCTATTAGTTATTAATTTAGATGATAAGTGCAGTATGCTTAGATCAGAAGTTTGTCAGGCGATCAATATTTTTGGCCAACAGTTTGAAAGTAAATATTACAGTACATTTTCCAATAGTTAATATCGTATTCTGAACTTTTTGAAATTTCATTCACTTTTACATAAAAAGCTTTTTTACTTAAGTCTCGTAATGTCAAACGTGCTCGATCGAAAGTATATAAAGTATTATTTTAAGTATTCGCATAGTATAAAGCGACTTTTACAAAGAATATTTTATTCACTCAAGATTTTTGAATTTTCGAAGGTCGTAAAATCTGACGCACATCGATTATATCCACGAGTTTCTATTCGTATTATATCATATTTTATTATATATTATATAATGTATCGGGATAAAGCGTGCGAGGCTTCGTATCAAATAATCATTGTTATTGTTGCTGCTAGAGGTATAATAATTTTCTTAGTTAAAAATTAGTTTATAATTTATGAGTTGGTACTTCCACTCTTGGTAATTCCCAATCTATTAACATTCGAGGATTCTTGCTAATAAATGCGCTCTTTATTAGTGTTGACTCGATTAACAGACACCACTAAAATAAGAAAATGACAAAAAAAACTGAAAATTTTTTTAAAATACAAAAAAATGACAAATAAATATATATTGTAGCTGGTCAGATGTGTAAGTATAGGTTAAGCAAATCCAAGCGAATCATTTGAAGATATGGCTTTTGTGACTGTGAAGAAAAGACGTTTCATTTGTCCTTAGTACATATTTCCAAAAGCAGAGATTAGATACTTGTATATTTACGGGAAACAACTACTACGAGCAATCTGACCCGTCATTTAGCATTATAAAATACATACACACAACACAAGTTAAAATTCGTGTGCTACATTTATTATTCATACACAAAAACGTAATTACTGAATAAAGGTTCCATAAAATGATTAAATTTGGGTTTCACTTGCCTCATATTTCTTCCTTTCTCTCTTCTGCACAACAATTTGTAACGTATTTTAAAGTCACAAGTATTCTAGGGAATAAAAACCATGATCAAAGTTTCTAGTTTTGTTTTATGTAGTGTCAAAATTTATATACATATTATGCATAAGAGAAGTCTGAGGAGTAAGCTTAATATGTATAAGATGGAATCTAAATAAAAACCTATTAACTTAGTAAATAATTGATACATTCTCTTCAAAGTCTTGTAAAATCAAAGTCACTTCAAAAGTGTTAATTAAAAACTCATTTATCCTCTGTAAGATCTACCTTTTGCACCACTTTTTCAAAACCCCTCGCAAACTTCTTTAAACTGTCTTTTTCATCGGAACACGCCTTCCTCTTTAATACATTACCGATTAATTTGGATTTGGAAACTTCACACGAATTCGGACGTTGACCGTTTCTTTTGCTTAGATTGCCCTATAATCAATCGACCTTTGCATTATGTGTCTACACAGTCAGTTATATATAATAAAAAAATATAGATTATTACTTAAAAACAAAAGGGAAAAGAAAAAACCGAATTCAAATGAGTTCGCGTTGAAGAAGTAAGCGAACTATAAACATGGTGACTAGTTTTACATAATGTTCAACATTTTTTTTGCGTTTTTTAAATATTAAAAACAGAATTTTACGAGTTATAAATTTACACGATTCATTAGAAACGAAACTTCAATTAATAGAAGTAAGAATTAATAAACTAAGGAAGAGTCATTATTTAAACCGAAATATGAACTGTGAATTTGTTTTTTCTCTACCTCCATTTGTACTTAATCCGTAATTCGGAATTCATAATACATCTAGCGTACCTCTGACACACTTTTCGGAACAAGGCCCAAACTGTCTAACATGCCTGAAGGTCCCGTATTTTCAACTGGAATCGCTGACACTCTTTTGCATTTTACCAAGTGAGAAGCTAAAAATAAGGAGTAATGTTATTAATGTTATTCCATAGTGATGGTTTTTCATTTCAGGATTGTTTTTGTACGAGGTTGTATCAGATCTGACATTTTAAATAGATATACATAAATTATTTTTACCAAGCAAATTTCCATCGTTCGTTGCGAAACTGCAAGGACACTGCATTTTCTTTTCAAGTGGTATACTGATGAGTGGAGATGGAACAACGAGAGTTGTTTTCGGTCGCTCGTTGTGAATTTGTTGTTGATGTTCTTTGAAAGCTCGCCAACAGCAGGTTACATATCGGCATTGTTGACACTTTTGTTCTCCTCTATGATTAAAGAATATAAATATATAATTATAAATGACTAACAGATCTAAACACAGGACAAACATTATAATAATCTATTTAAAAAGGAAACTTACGGATAATGATCCATTTCGTCAATGTCTTCTTCGCATTCTTGGCATGGGAAATTGTTGCTAGGTAGGTTGACTCGGATTGGACCGCTGCTCCATTTCTTAACATCCTTAGATGCCTCAGCATTCGGACCAATCCTTTCGAATCTCTTTACTTGAGGTCTTTGACGAGTTATCATTATTCCGCTTGCGCTGCCCTTGTACGGAACTACCTCTGTAAATATAAATAACAAAATAAATATTTAAATATAAAAGAATTAAAATAATTCTAATATAAATAAAACTCAATAGTTACTTGAGCCGGAGACATAATCGTGAAGATCCTGTTGATGGTTTTTCAAAGCGCTCCTCTGATTGAACCAAAGACAACACCTTGTGCACTTATTGCCTCTTCCTTCTTCTCTTCTTACAACATGCCTCTGCATATGTAAAAGGAAAGAATGAATACTAGGTGTGTTTACAACTCCGTCCGAAACAAACTGAATGACCTGTTAAAATGAATTTTCATGAATAAAATCTCTTACGTGGATTTTTTAAAATTGATCTCCCAAAGATTTTTAACGGGCTCTCTCTTACCTTCAAGCAATAAGGACACTGTAATCCCTCACCGTTTTCATGGATTTTGTAATAATGATCAATCACATCCTTATGACTGGAAGTTCGGTATCCGCAGGTTTCGCAACGGTATGGCATCTCCGAAGGATAATGCGTTGACGCTAAATGATTGATCAGCAAAGTACTGGTTCCTGTTTGAAAACAAAACATTATGGTACACAAAAATTTTTTTTTAGAGAGACAATACTAATATGAAGTAAATTTACCGAATTTATGTTCGCAAATAGCACAAACAACCATATCACTGTCGGAATGACCAAAGTTACTGTGAGCTTCTGTGACATGAATAACCATCTGATGTTGAGAAGAGAAAGCACTACAACAATATCGACAAACTGGAGAGTCCGATTGACCAGGAACTTGTCTTGGAACGTGGCTGATCATGTGTTCCATCACTTCGCAGTTGGACCTCATCGTTGCAGAGCAAAGGAAACACTGCAGTGAACAAAAGAGATCATAAGAATTTATTAATCTAAGACCATTTTCTATTCTAAGATATAAAATCAAGAAGTAATTTGTTCTCTACTAACTTTGAACAAAAACGCGTTTTTGTGTTCTTTCGGTGAATGGCTCTTGTTGCCCTCCATTGTTGAATAATAAAATTCCTGTAGCTGTACTTTCTCACCAATTTTATTCTCTTTGTCAAACGCCGAGAAGTCTGGAGTACGCCGTATCATTTCCGGGTCAGGGCTTCTCGTTGACCAAGCTCTCCTCTTATTTCTTTTGCTGGCATGTGATGTATGCAAATCATGTTGCCTTGAGTGAATATCAGTACCACTAGGTTCTTTCGGAATTGATACCATTGGAGCAAGAGGTGGAGGACTCGAGGTAGAGTACGACCAATCGTAGAAGGGATTTGATGAGATTTTCACTAACCGATCCAGGAGATTCTCAGCTGAAAAAACATTAAATGAAATTATATAATAAAAACCAATTGAAAGATATCCTTTATCTTGAATAATAATTATAAAATTATAAACTTACTCGTGTCTAACTTCGTCTGTTCAGCAATATGTATAATAATGTTATTAAATGCTTTCGCAGCAGTCGAGCCAAACATTTCCCTCCAAACCAATTCATCCAGGAACTGCTGAATCATTTGCCTACTGAGCAAACTCAGTGTATTCTGGAACATTCTAGGCACTATTTTTCTCAAGTACTCCATAATATGATAATTACTCGTGACATTTCTAGGCGTTTGCTCACTGAAGGCAGACTGGGTCACATTATTAAAACCCATTTCTTGAAGGGTGCTCTTATCTACAGTAAAGTCGGTCAAAATCTTAGAATCCTTGTGGACCCAATCTTTCAAGGGATTCAAGATGTTGTTGAAGCGTCGTTTGTACGATTTTTCGCCCTCAATGACAGGCTCACATGCTCGCAACCTTAACTCTGAAGAGTCCGGATCCAAGACACCCAAAACCTCGACCTTAACCTGTCGTAAGTTTCCATCTTGGGAGGTAGTCCCAAGACTAATAACGCCAACTTGGATCATGGAATTTTTCCCGCCCATCATTCTGCTTTTATCCCAAACAGCAGCAGTACAGATGCTTCGGAGATTCGTGTAGAAGTTTTTGACGTAAACATTGGAAACTTTAACCCAGGAAACGACGTTCTGAATGTTTGTTTGACACGCCCAATGGTAAATTAATTTTAACAAGACTGTGGGAGTGTGTGGTGCGCCTTGGAAAATCGAACCAGAGAAAACGGAAACAAATCGGTCCGGACAGCAAGCAGAAATCCAGACATATCCACCCGAGTAGGGAAAAGTACCGGTATCGCTATACATTCCGAGTTCCAGTTTCACCTTTTGGTAATTCGTAGTATGTTTCATGCAATATTGTTCGGACCTAACCAGACCCTGTTGAATTAACCACTCAGCGAACTTCGTTGCCGAGTACATTAATACACTTTTCACTTGGAGATCTGCAAAAAAAAAAAGACAATTAACGATTCGTAAATTTTGATAAATAAGTGACGAATATCAGTTAATACTCCTTATTAGGAGAAGGGAAATTACCTAAGTCCTGTCTTTCCTTTTGTGCAAATTGTGGCGTCACGTTTTTGGTGCAAAGATTAGGCCTAGCGACTACAACTAACGATGGGAATGTTCTTCCTCCATTGATCTTGTTGAAAGTGATTTCCCTACCGTCAGGCAAATGTTTCTTGGACTCATCAATATGCTCGCCAACTGGAAAATAGAAACATGTGAACATAGAAATTACTATATAGTTAAAACAATTTTATTGTAAGTTTGATCAAACTAATTTGGGTGAAAATTTTAAACTTACTTGTCATTTCGTAAAAATCTTCAAGGTTTTGCAAAATATGAAAAATATGCAAATGAATCTATGATCTCAAGATCAAAGCTACTTAGAAAACCGTTTAATTTTGCATGCATGATAGATTCTTCAAAATGATTCTAACTTGATTCACCTTTATTCAGATCAATTTTGCTAGTTCGAGATCTATTCTTACCTGCATTTTTGCTACCAACTGCGATTCCTCCAATACTAGTATCTTCCGTAGGCCTCGTTGGATGTTGAGCGATCTGTGTGGATTGTTTGTTGACGCTCTTTACTCTAATATTTTGCACATTTTGCACATTTTGCACTAGTTGAGAAGTCGTTGACGCTTCAAAAAAATTATAAATAAAAAATATCAATTAGAATATTCAATTTAATTATCAAAAGCAGCTAAAGAATACTATTATGCAACTCACTGGGTGTAACAGCGTGACTCGAAGCTGTTGCTCTCGCTCGAACCCTTGGTTGAGTTGGTAGTGTCTATAAAAATAAATAAAGCGGTCAATCAAAAAAAGTTAATAATACATATATTGCTAAAAACTAAAATATAGAAATGTACTTCTTCTATAATATCAGGTTGTTGCATGGGAATCACCTTCGTCCTTTGGCGAGCAGTAACTCTTGGATTAGGAGGTTTGTACTAAAAATATGGAAAAACAAGTTAAAATCTCAGTAAATCAAAGAATCGAAAAATTCTACTAACTTGCACTTATGAAAAATAGTAGTAATAAGTATTTATTATTTAATAAGTCACGTACGGTATCATTTTGTGTCTGTGGGTTAGCGCATGCCATGGGAGTGGCTGTTCCCGGTGTTGTTCCTGTAATAATGTTATTGTTTTAGTAATCCATCTGCATTCTAGTTAGAAGAAATAAAACATACCGAAGGGTACATAATATTTGCAACCGTACATATACTCAAATGCGAAGTTATGTACTCAAATAATAAGAATAAGTTTACCTTGCTGTGTAGAAACAGTTCCTAAAATGACTCCCATACGCGGATCCATTACTAATTGTATATTTCCTTGTCCAGGGTTGGCGTTGTTTAACATGTTCAGCTTTATCGGCTGCGCCTTGTTTTGTATAGATTGATTCTGAAAATGTCGGTTTCTAATCTATACTGCTTTATTATAAAATGTCCAACACGTAAGAACGCAAAGAAGAGAACCTGTAACTAGGATATCTCTTAGTTCTTACTAGCGCCATATTTTAAGTCGTCTTCCTTTCATCTCGTATTCAGGATCATATGAGCTTTCACAAAACTCTATCACGAAATGTATTTAATTCTATTTAACTTCACCAAGCTTCAAGCTTGAAACGGTAAAAGTTCTACTTGTACTATTAAGAGTTTTGACAACTCGCATCTTATGGTAGATTTTATATCATTACTTATACTTACCACACTTAAGACTTGAGGTGGAGCATTACTTGTAACGATTGTTTGGGCAGGAGAACTGTTAGGTCTGTTGATATAAAGTATATATTAAGTTAACGGATTTTACAATTTAGAGTTACTTGTTTTTTTTATTAAAATTAATACTCACAACTTGTATTGGTACCCACTAACAACACCACTTTGGTGTATTAGTTTACCGCCTCGTTCTTTCACTATTTCTTCCAAGGTTTTAGAAACCTGAAAAATAAAAGAGGTATTTAGAAAAGAATTGGATTTTTTAATTATGATTCAGCTATGTCAAATGAGCATTGAAAATATACCTTGTCGAAGTTTTCTTTATATTTTGTCCTGAAGTTCACCTGAGCATCGCTCAGTGGTTCCTCGACACATTCCAAATTTAAAGTCATATCTACTGGACGAATGTTTGTCACCGATCTGGTAATTAATCGCGGCTTAGGCATGTTCTGGCACACTGTGAAAAAATTTAATTTCCCTCTTTTGTTATTACAATTATTAATACAAAACAATCAAAAGAAACAAGTGAAGAAGATTCTTTCAGTGGCCATTTTCCTATTGTCTCATCCGACATCTTGTTGACTTTTACAATGAGGTTTTTTTTGATCATTTGTATGAATTAAGGTAAATATATATATATATATATGTATATATTTTTTTTTTATAAAATACATATAATAAAATAATTTGTCTATCCAATGAACATGAATATAGTAATCACCGTTATAAGCAGTGATTTCTATATTAAATCTTAAAATATTATTGCATTGTACAGTATACTGTAGTATAATGCAAAAATTAAGCCTTATTTCCGGTTGGACATGCAGAAATTTTGTGTTTTAAGAGTGTTAATTCTCAACAATATAGTTATCTTTAAATGTTTACCAATAATCATATAATTGTGATTTTCATTTTTTTTTTCAATTTTGCCCGAAAATTTAACGTAACCTCAAAATTGAAGTTGTCACGTATACGCCAATGCATATACATGCAATTGGGTTGTGTTGGGCAAAACGCGCACAAAAAATGAAGTCATTTGTTATTTTAGAGGTAAATTTGCCTACTTCTATTAATTAAAAAGAGCATTAGAAACTGCCAATGTGGAAAATGTAATTTTTAATTTGTTTCTTTAAAAACGTTCTTTAAACTATGGATTTATTGCTCCAAAGATTAGTAAAGGAATCAAAATTTTCCCTCCAATGCTCACCCTCACGACCATCTTACCTGCTCAGGAAAATCAGTACTGCCCTGTTTATCACTATTATTTGTGTAATTTTGGGGTAACACTGAATTAAATTTTTAAAAAACCGGTATTCGTATTTTACTGTCGACAAACTGCACGTAAAAACTCACTATCCTCCATATGACGTATTATTGAGCATATACCATATTGGAACAAGATGGCGACACCGGCTAGGTTGCTCTAAAATTTTTGGCATACGAATTCTATAACCTCACCATAATTTATATTTAAAAATTGCAAGAAAAGAACAACAAAAAGGTTTTTAAATGTTGAACGAAATCCACGATAACAGAATTTTATAGAAGGAATTTATGCAAAATAAATTTATCTTATTGAATTCAATCTATATAAAACGCGGGAAGATTACAAAAATTCTCAACAAATTTCTTTACTTTCATAAAAAATGTCTGATTTCCTTAAGAAATGGTTTTCAAAAACATGAACTATAAAAAAGGTAAGTAAAATGAGTTATAAAATTATATTATATTTTATTTATCTGTAAAAATAAGTGTGATATATTTATTTTTCTTTCCAATCAATATTTCGACTATCATGTGCACAGTCGCAATAAGTGGAGAGGGAAACAAAGAAAGTGATACCAACATACTGTTGGTTTTTGAGGTTTTTGAGCAACTGAAAATTTTTTATTTTGGAGTTTTTCCATTGGTATCTCTGCCTTCTGTCCCTCTTTACGTCATAAACACCATACGACCCCGCCCCACTTTTTTTCACAAAAAAACTATTTTTAGATAAACAGTAATAATATCAATGAATAGTAGCATATTTTTATTTTTAATTTATCATTTATGGTAGTTTTTCATTTTATAAGTTAAATTTTTATTTAATATTTTCTGACATCTATACTCATTATTCATGGTTACGCCATTGGGAAACACCGAATAACCGGAAGCTATATATTTGGCGCCAAAAGAGAAAAATGAACTGAGATAACCAAATGATTGAATTCAAAATTCTTCATAATTCAAAACGTTTACTAATTATTATTCTATACTGAATGCTTATAAAAATGATTATAAAAATTATTCTTGTAGCTTTTTAAAGTAGTTATCACTCTGTAATGAATTAATTTCTATCTCAACCATTCTTCCTACATTAAAATTTTTCATTGATTCTATTTTGACAAATTCGATTTTTTTATTGTATTCTATTTTTTTCCAACAATTTTTTCAACTTGATAAATAGAAATTGACCGCAAATAAGATTAACGGGATTCCCAATTAAGGTAAAAGAGTCGGGAAAATTGTTTAATTAATGAATGGATGAATTTTAATATGTTCCTGCTACTTGTTCATTATAAAATATGTATAAGGATATATCCCCTCTTGGTACGCTTCACGTATTTTCCTTTATTTCTGATTCCACATATACCCCACTCAACAAGAAAGAACCAGAAGTAAGTTCATTGGCTGTACCAAGTACCAACGACAGTTGAGCCGGTTTGGTTCGTTATTGAACACGTCCATGAACTCTCTACGTGGACAGTATTTTATTTAATTTTGTTTTTTTCTATACCAGTTTTACTTATTGACAGCATGTACAATAGCCAATATTTCGGTAAGTTATCTTAATTCAAAATTAAATTAAATTCAAATCTTAATTCTAAATTAATAAAAAAGTGTACTCTCCTGCATACGATTTGTTTATAAACTTTCGGAGCGATTGCAAAGAGTCGAGGAGATAAGCCGAAAAATATTTGCTTAGAAGAACTAGAATTTCTCGAGGAAACTCTGCTCTTATTTTATATAAATTAAGATAATTTTATTCTACAGTAAATCTCAATTCGTTTTGTGTTGTAGATTTTTTCTTAAATTATAATAATTATTGTGTTATTATCTAACGAAAAGCATAAATTCTCATAGTCATAAAAATCTGTGGTTTCTCAGTAAAATATAAATTATCATTTTTCTATGGAAGTAAAAAATAATTACTGAAGATGATATAACTATTAATAACAAATAATCATCTTCTGTGCTTTGTATTTTAAAATTTAAAAACTGATCACTACAATTATTATTAATATCTAATTATTTTTTAAGGGTGGTTAGCACTGGTTGTCATCTTTGTTTTGTTTACTAAATGCAAAACAAATTCAGTTACTCAAAATGTTTCAACAATTGACGATGATATTGATGATTTTATTCCATACCAAGGAGAACGTTTCAACACTTTCGATTGGAATCTTTTTAAAGTAAAGAAATTAATTATATTAGAAATATTTTTTTTCAGACAATCAATTTCTCACTAATATTCATCAATAATAAATTAATTGACGTGTCTTTTATTTTTTTATAAATTAGGTAATGGCAAAGAAATATTCTGGAAATATGTTGATATCGCCCATATCTGCAAAATTTGCATTGATTAATGTCTATGAGGGTGCACAAGGCAAAACTGCACAAGAATTGTCAAATGTTATGCATTTGCCAATAAATAGAGCAGTTACAAGAGATAAATTTACAAATATTTTAAATTCACTCCAGGTAAGTTTTTCTTACTATATAGGAAATATTTTGTATATCTTTTAAAATTTTAGTTTTTGTCATAATTCAAACAATTCAAAAAGATATTTTCCATCTATGAAGATTGCACTGATTAAATGATTTTTATTATAGGCCCAAAAAATGGTGTGGTAATTTTAATCAAATATTGCTTTTTTAAAGGCCAAATCCCCTGAGCACTCATTAAATATCGGGACCCGCATGTACGTAGATTCCGCAATACAACTCAGGCAAAGATATGCAGCGATTATAAAAATGTTTTACGCTACAGACGTATTGAGTGAAAATTTATCTGACACTCATGCAATTGCTGATAGCATAAATAATTGGGTGAAGAATATAACTGAAAATAATATAGATAAACTGATCGAAGATGGTAAGGTCTTATAGACTTCATATCTATATTTTTTGCTAGTTTAATATATATCACAAACTCTCAAATTAAAGCAAATTGAATTTGATGCTGCTTAATATTTCTTTGCAATGGAGAAAAACGTATAATAATACAGAGTAAGAAAAATTATAAAAATGTAAAACAACGTTTATTATAAATTTTCAGAAAATAGTCTGAAAGATTCGCTGATGATTATCGTGAATGCACTATTTTTCAAAGGAACTTGGGACCGACAACCATTTTCCGAAAAAGCGACTAGAACAGGAAAGTTTTATCCAACTTCAACGAGCAGTATTGATGTTCCAATGATGCATTCTTATGGACGATTTTATTATTCGTCATCCACGGAATTAGACGCTAAAATTCTCAGAATTCCTTATTCTGTACGTAAGAAGTTACTTTTATTTTAAACATTGACTTTTTTCTTGAAATTTTATTTTAAACATTATTTATAGGGACACAAATACGCAATGTATTTCATTTTACCTAGAAAAATGAGTGCATTGGAACCACTGATGGAAAAATTGAATCCCTTAGCTTTCAGCAAACAAATGTGGCTCATGCAAGATTTATCAATAGCAGTAGGCATTCCAAAATTCAAATTTGATTTTACTAGCCATCTAAAATCCACATTTAAAGAGGTAAAGTGTTTTCAAGTAGCTTTTTAAATTTATTTTATCCATATTTGGAATCTTCCAAAAATGTATTCATTTAATTTATAAATTTAAAACTGATTGTTTAGTTGGGAATTCAAGACATTTTCGAATCTTCAGCAACTTTGACAGGAATTCTTCGTACGAATCGCAATTCTCCCCAACTTACTGTTTCGGATATTATACAGAAAGCTGGGATTGAAGTGAACGAAAATGGATCTTTAGCCTATGTAGCAACTGGTTGGTGATTTTCTAAAAAAATTTATCGAAAATATCTAATAAAATTCAACGTATGTATTAATTCATGAATATAAGCAAGATACTTATTACGTATTTGTCTTTCAGAAATTCAAATTTCGAATAAAATCGGAGAGGATAACTTCATAGCAAATCGTCCATTTATCTTTTACATCGAAGACGAAACAACTGGTACAATTCTATTCATGGGGAAAGTCGAAAATCCTCTTCAAGGAATTGGCAGTACGAATATGACACCCAACTTACCCACAAGATTCGGCGAACAAAATCAGCCCACGAATGGTAACCAATTTCATACTTCATCAGCCCCCTAAAATTCCTCTAAAATAAAAGTTAAATCATTTCACATCACAAAGAAACAAAAATCATTAATCATCAATTACATAACTTATTGTAAATAAAAAAAATATATAAATAATTAATTAAATTGTTGTGTTTTAAAGTATTTATAAATTATAATTTATTATAGAAATATTTATAAATCACACATAATTAATTGATTATCAATAAACATAATGAAAACTGCTTTCGCAAGTGATTTGTTTCTTTTTATTTAAAAATTTTATTTTACGGAAATCTGAACTTTAAAATGCCTATCTGTAATGGTGATTGTAATAAATTCAGGATATAAATTATGAAAAAAAAATTTAAAAGACTGAACTTGTCATAAAAGATGAATTGGTTTTTTGTATGTCTATAATAATTTTGGGGTTTTCCAAGATTTTTGTTTATCCAAATGTATGACACATGTTGCTACAAAAGGGTCATCGTTCCGTTGAATCTGATTATTTACAGAAACGTATAATACATTATGAATGAGCAAAAGTCACACTTGCATATATGTATATAAGAAGGGGACCTTGCGATCCCCACTTTATTAATCATTAAAAATTTGCTCTCAACGACTGTGCGTGCTTCCCGATTTAACAGAATCGCTAAACAACTAAACGGTACTTTGTATCCACTCTATGAGAATTTACTGAAAGTGCTGTGCGTGATAATTGTTCAGGATGTACATGCTTCTGTTATTGAGTACTGTTTGCCACATTTCCGCAGGTACGACTGTCGTCACTCGCTTCCTATTTTGCTATACTGATAGAAAATCTATAAACGAAACGAATATTGATCTCTAAAATTTAATTATTTAAATTATTATTCGATTCTACTTGATTAAAAAAATTCCTAATTAAAATTGTAAAAATTTTCTTCTTGATTTTTTCAAATTTTATTTAGTTGTTGAAAATGTTAGTTAAAAATTTAGTTTATTAATCATGAATTAATTATAAATGATGAATAAATTGTGAACTTATTTTTAAAGTCAACTGAATTACTCCCTTATAAAAGAATCGGAAATTTCGAACGAGCATTTTACTCAAACAATTTAAGTTGATAGGTTAATTACTATATAAGAAACCTGTTCCTAGTACGTCCTTGATTTAATGTTTTTTTTTATTTCCATGTAGAAGTGGATTTTCAGAATTTGTTTATCTTTTGTGATGGGCTTTAAAAATGAAATTTGATTTAGTAGACAAGTAGGATATTTTTGTTTCTTCAAAATATATAAGTTGAAATGAAATATGTATGATAATTTACTAATTATTATTTAGGTATTTAATTTAAATTAATGTTTATAAATTAATTATTTCAGTACCACCTGGAGTTCCCGGGGTTGAAGAAAGGTACAATTTTTTCAACATCGAATTACTGCAGGTAATTTCTATCACCTTTCAATCAAATTAATGAGATAGAAGAGTCGTAAACAGAAGGAATAAATATTTGTTTGGATATATTTTATATGGTATATGTTTAATTGGATAGATTTTTTACAGGAATTAAATGAACAGACTGAAGGCAATTTGATATTGGCACCTGCTGGTGTCAAGGCAGCTTTAATGACAATTGCAGAAGGAAGTGGAGGACAAACTCGACAACAACTTTTATCTACTTTAAGATTACCAGTAGATGATTATGGTATCAGAGATGCTGTGAGAAGGACTCTCAGTCCTTTTTCGGTAAATTATTTCCTATAATAATTTTAGATGTTATCATTTCAAATCTGCTTTTAACTACTGTTTTTTATAAAAATCTCTGTTTGCCATTTTTTTATTAATAATATTATTGTCTGGTTCTATTTTAAATCTCTTAAAAATAATTTAACTTTAATTTCGCAGGCATTGCAACAAAGTGGAATAAATGATACAGAGATAACTATAGCCACTTCACTTTGGTTGGGAAAGAACGTTATGATATCACCAAGCTATAAAGAAAATTTAATTAGGCATTATAACAGTCAAGTTTCGTCTGTTGATTTTGCAGATTCTGTTAATTCTTCCAAGATTATCAATAATTGGATCAAGATGGCCACGAAAAATCATATTAGTTCTATTGTGGATCCTGGTAATTGTATTCTTAAACAAAATAATGTATTATTGTATTAATATATTGAAAGATTCAAGATTACTTTTTTGAAATAGAATAATTTAAATAATAAGAAATTGAATTGTCTAATGTTCCGAACTTTTTGTAGGTGGCCTTAGTTCTGATACTAGAATTATATTGACCACAGCACTTTATTTCAAAGGAACTTGGCTCTATGCATTTGATAAAAAATCCACACGTCCTCGATGCTTTCAGACTTTCCAAAACGGTTGTCAAGAAGTTCACATGATGGAAAACTTTGGACAATATAATTTTGCCTTTGTTCCATCTTTGGATGCTGAAGTCATTGAAATCCCATACACGGTAAGTTGATTTAAAATTTCCAATTTAAAATTAAATCTATAATTAAACGAATGAATAAGATCAATTATTAAATCATTTCAAATTTCAGGGAGGAAAAATCTCGATGATTCTGCTGCTTCCAACTAATCAAGGAAAACACGCTCTACATATTTTATCAAAGGACCTTTCGTATATTCCTATTTCGGTCCTGTTGAAAAGTTTGCGACAAACGGAAGTGTTACTACAAATTCCAAGATTTAGCATCGAAAATAAATTAGACTTGCGACCAGCGCTTGAGCGAGTAAGTTTTATTTTCTGCTTTATTTTAATATATCATAGAAAATTTCAAAAATATTGATTTCTAGATGTTCATTTTTAAAATTATAAATGCAATAATGT
>JAUESI010000007.1:2181846-2198854 GCA_032275145.1 Synergus laeviventris | reverse complement strand
ATCTTATAAATTTTCTTAAACCCCTGAAAATTTCTTTAAATTACTAGAAATCTTTTAAAATTCCTCAAAAAAATGTTTAATTCATTATAATTGTTAAAAATTCAAAATTCGACAAAATCCACTAAAATCGTGAATAACTGAAAATTCTTTATAATACTTCAAAATCCAAATAATAATACTTCAAAAGCGCAATATGACAAAATAATAAAATGTATAATATAAGGCTACTAATTCAGTTATTCAAATTCTTACTAATTGAGATTGAGAGAGCATATTTTGCAAAACATATATGTGAATTTTGCAGTATAGAACAGGTTGTTGGCCTGAAAATATTTTGTATTATTATAATGTGTTGGAATTGAGAGATTCAGGAATAAAATTGTATTCACGTGTTTTTTAAAGGGTCAAAGACGTGCTCAGCTTATGTGCACACCAACTGGGTAACCACCTACTAAGTAACGTTATCCTCGAGATACCTGGCTGACTTTATCGTCGTAGTGCGTGACGAACTGTTCCGTCCCGCATGTAGACTTGAAGTCTCTTCTCTTCTGGTAGCCTTGTGTTTTTCACTAATGAAAGCATATCTTGCTCCAATCTTTAATCCGCGCTCTGATACCATCCGAAAATTAATATTCAGTCCTCGAATTTACGAGGGACGCACTTAAATATTATACCTTCCACTTAGTTTTGAAAACAACTATCTCCAAATTGAAAATTACAATACTGACATCATTTTTATTCATGGCATCAAGTGTTACATTATATAATTGCTTCTCTTTCAGATATTTCAAGTGTGCCAAATTCCCCATAAGTCCATTTACTCCATTTCTTATTTGATCAAATATCAACTATCAACTTTTTCCCATATTCTTTTTCTTCCTAGTTAATAGTGAAGATTTTCTTATCTAATCTTGTCAAAGCCTTTTCTCCTTTTCTATATTTTATCAACTACCCTTTCTTCATTCTTTTATGACTCGTCCCCTCAACTCCTTTACTATCTTTTTTATCAACTTTTCTTTCATTTCATAAACTCTTTTTGTCAACATTTTCCTCATTTTTTGTCCCATAATTTCCCTTATCCCGTAATAACCAAAAGAGGGTTAAAGAAAGAAATGTTTACTACAATTTCCAATTTATCAATAGTTGATATTTAATGAAATGGGAATTATGGGACATAAAACAATAAGAAAAGGGTAGAAAATGTTGACAAAGGGAGTTTATAAAAAGGATGAGAATAAGGGGAATAAAGAAGGGAGTGTCTTGGACATAAAAGAATGAGATAAGGACTGTATTTATTTTTATGGGAAGAAATTATAAATATAATAAATAGAAATACACAATATAAAAGGAAATATAATAGTTATGAAGAGGAAGAGCTTCATAAGAGAAGATAGATGAGGTGCATGAGGTACATATGGCATGAATAGAGCGATGAACTTTTGACTGTGAAGCTATTGTTATTTTGTAAAAGGTCTCTAATGTCGAGCACTCGCGTTGAGCTTATGTTTCGTAATGATGATAAGGCGCTATCGTTTAATTCGATGTCTCATTATCGTATATATCTGTAGGTACACCTCGTCGATCGTGTGTCCCCGTGTCTGAGTCATTATACTCGCGCATCAATTAACGGACGGCCCGAAGCCCTGATCCTCCAAGAGAAGGTTTTTGTGTCGGGGCAAAGGAAAGTACACCTTTCCTCCTTCTCTCACCCACCCCCACCCCCGCACTAAAGTAACTCGATCTTTAGACGTTCCCTGAACTACTCTGAACTCCTGGGTTCAATCATTTGGGTGTATTTCCGAAAAGGTCAAACCACCGATTTCCTTGAAACTGCCTACAACTAGGTATTTTTTGCATTTATCTCAGCTAATACGCAATATTTTTTTAAATGTTTGAAACGAAAGTTGTAGTTTTTAATATAATTAGGGATTTCTCTTTGCCATTTCCCTTTACCATTTCTTTTTACCGTGATTTCCCTTTGCAATTTAACATTTTCTTTTACCACTTCTTTTTACAATGATTTCCCATTTTTGATAACTCTATTTATTGAATATTAATTATTTTAAAAGCCTTGGAAATTTGTTAATATCATTAAAAATCCCTTACAATATTTCCATATATTTTTGAATAATTGCAAATCCTGAAACTATTTTGAATATTTTTGAAATATTTTTAAATTTCTTAAGACCATTTAAAATCTCTTAAAATCCAGTAGAAAATATTGATATATTTGAATCTTGTAAAATCTCTTGAAATCCCTTTAAATTTTTTTAAATTACTTAAAATATTTTGCAAAACTTTTTAAATTCCTTAATATCATTTAAAAACCCTTGGAATACTTTACAAAAATTTTAATTACTCTAAAATTTTGAAACTCCCTTGAATTGCTTAATTCGATATAATTACTACCTCTTTTTATAATAGGATTTTTTTAGAAAATTAACTAGTTGACTAATGAAATATTGCAAATAATGAATCCAGAATAGTTTTTTAATGTTGATGAGGTATTTAACACAGGCCTTGTGGAGATCTTTCCATCCCTCAATGAAGGGATTATATAACTGTTTTGTTGTAAATCTTAAATCTGAATTAAACATTGAAATATTGAATATCAAAAGCTATAAACTCTTGCATGAACTTTAAATTAAATTGATTGGATTTCCATTTGTAATCTACAAGGTGTCCAATAAATCTTAAATTCTGAGGCCGATTGATTCATAAACCCATCAGGGATAAAACTCTAATGAGTGAAGAAATCGTCCCAAATTCTTGAATAGATAAATGTGAAGTCTCGATTAAGTGAAGCTGTTTCTGAAGCTTGTACATAGAGACATTTTTAATTGCATAAGATAGAGGCTACTATAGCACTATAGAGTTGATTAAGAAGCCTGCGGTAAGCAGTGTAAGCGGAGACACGCATTAATCAAAATTGATTTATACTTTTGGTTCTAATTGTATTTAAGATAGATTCAAATAGAGACTGCAATAAATTCTTCTGTCCACGCACGATATACGGCGGTTCCGAAGAGCCGAGGTTGTAAAGACAGGCCTTTTGCTTTTCCAGCTGACGCTTTTCCAGCTGCAATCGTATTACAGATATCTCATCGGCTGCAAACGAATGCTCTTAACTGCCTCCAACGGTAAAACCAACCGTGAATTATCCAGCAATCTAAAATGGAAATTAAGAGTTTATCCTCAATTTAAAAAAGAAACTTTACTATAAAATCTTAATAACGTGCCCTTAATTTTATTATGTTTTAAGTTTACTTTTATTATACAACTATAAACTTCGTATTGTTAATTTATATGAATACCTGTCATTACTTATTTTATCGCTGCTTTGCCTATCTTAAAAAAGTTATGTTACCATATGTCGAACATATTGTTGTCGAAAAGCTGATTGGTTCTCTGGAAATTGCTCAAATTGTGTCAAAATGTGCCGAATTTGAAACCTGCCTTCAGATTATAACTTTCGTTGTTATATTGCTGTCAAAAAGGTTATATTATTAATACAAAGAATACGAATTTTACGAAATTTATTGAAATTTTAGAAATATTAAAGGATTGCACGGTGATTTAAGCAATTATATGACTGTGAACGATTTTAAGGGATTTTATCAAACTTATAGACAATCGTTAAATTAGGCATGCAATGGAAAAACGAAAAGTTAATCGCGCGCCGAACACGCAGATTTTTTAAAATTACATATCTTTAGGGATGATTAAGAAGTGTATTAATTTCTGGGATCTTTTAATTTTAAAATTGCTCTGCGTTTGTAAATTTGATGAAAAAATTGGGCCGGCTTTCTCACGATGTTCAAGGCTATCTTTAAACAACAAAAAGAAATTGCAAATCAAGAGCAGCAAATAATTATTTTAATTAAAAGGAAGAAGAACCTTTTTTAATGAGAACCGTTGTAGTGGTACGAGGGTCAATTAAAAAAATGTGCTTATGCTCAATTTACGGTTTTCGGATTCAGTGACTGCGCCTGCTGATGTTTATCTTGGTGAATTTTGGCCACGTTTTTCCGGCAGTTGAGATGGCGTCGATATAGAGAAGATAGGAGACGGTCTCCAAGTTTTTGGGAATGATAGAATACTGAAGATAAGGTTGCAGCATAATTCAGGTCGTATTCACCTGCCTTCGTGCTGACCATGTCTAGGAGGAGGCCCGGGTTTCCTATTAAGATAATTATTGGGGTCAGGGTCTGCAGAGCGCACGAACGCGTAGTCATCTTCCTGTCTTATCGAGTGCAGAGTTTGTAACGAAATCAGGACTGGCTGCCAGGATTATGTTTTTATTGCTGATATATGTAATTAATGCCTCATAGAGTATGTTATTTATCATTCAAATGTAGTCAAAAAATTACTAGTCATCTAGGGTCGATTACAGTCTTCAGTTGATTCATTATCATGTGTTTAGTGCTAAAGCAAATAGTCTTCGCTCTGTATCTAATTAGATATTGTTTGGATTTAAAATTTTTAACATTTCTTTATTTGTAATCAATACCAATTTAGCAATGCTTGAATTTAGCAATTGTTAAATTTTTCTTCTCTGATCCTCTGATTAAGCTTTGTTCCTCTTCTTGTATTTTTTCCAGGGCCTAAAATGTTTTTAATTTTGGACTGCACACTTTTTCTACCACATCTTTTAGAAAATATAAAGTTTCTGGATTTTTATGATCCTTTTTAGTTGGAATTTCCAAAGTTTGTATTCTTCCTTTTTCTTATCCTTGAACTTTATTTCTACTTCAGACTTCCTGCCTCAAAACCCTCTCTTTTAAACTTCTCAACTTCTCCTTTCTCTTTTTTTTTTCATCATTTAAATTCTTCTTTTGCTTTGTCATTCATTTCTCACTTCCTTTTCATTTGATTATTCTTCTACTTCTTTTCTAATTATATAGTCTGAATTAAAAAATTCCTCGCTCGATGATGAATGGAAGATGAAGACGTGTAGAGAGAGCAAAATAAGGAGAAATTTCATTCTTTGTTTTATAGCACTGTTTTTTACTTTTTCTACAATTATATAATTCCATCTTGTGCTTCTATAACTTCTTTATGCTTATCGATTTTATGCACGTCTTAAAAAAGAAGGAAAAGAATAATTAAAAGAGAAATAAACAAAAACTAGTGATTTTCCTTTTTCTTTTGTTTCTCCTTCTAAAATCTTGCGATAGTTTTCTTTCTATTGCTTCAAAATCATCTTTTTATACAGAATGTTCAGATATTTACTTGTTCTCCTTCTTCTTCTTATTTTTATTCCCTACTTCCTTGACGTAGTCTTTATTATAACCTTTTTATCATTTCATATCATTTTTCTTCTTCTTAATTATTGCTGGTTTAAGTTTCATTTGTGTTAATATTTGTCATCCTTATATCTTCATCACGTTATCAATTGAACTTCCGAAAAGGGAATATCTTCAATATTGTTCAAACTGCGTATACCTATGGATTACAATCTTATTAAAAAATGTTGAGAATTCTAATGAATTAATTAGTAATTTGAAGAAATTTTATAAGATTTTTAGGAATTTTCGAGATAAGATACATCCTTGCTTACATTTCAATTAGTAAAAAACCCCTATTAATTAGTAAAATTAAACGAAATCAGAATGATTGGAAGTGTTTCCTTTTCGGGAGTTTATCCAAAGATTCAACCGAGTTGTCAAAACTGGACAATAAATTGGAATGAAGAGACAGGTTCATGTGATCGCAGATCGCGAACAATCATTGGCAATTAGCTATCGTTCAGGTGGAAATGGGGCACGTCAATTATTTATCGCTGGACCTGGCAGCTACCGAGGTGAACAAAAAATCGTGCCTGAAAGGCACCCAAAGGCTACCTCTGCTAATATAATAATTGGCACTGCGTGCAAGGTCTATGCCACCGAGCTGTAGAGTCTAAAGTCAGCGAAGCCCCGATTTAAACCATTTAAACGGCGGAACAACCGGTGCGACCGCAGGCTTCGAGCTTTCGGCAAGTTCACTTCACTGGACATTAGTGCGGATGCGTTAATGATCATCACCGACCCTGGAAGAAGGAAGAAGGGCCAAGAAAAGGGGCCAACTTACAATACCAAATGTGCACCTAATTTCATAGTTGAGAGCCCTCAAGGGATAGAATTGCCCCTCAGCGGCTCCGACACTGCAGAACCTGCAGAAGAAGCATTCCGATACGAAGAAGCTTCGTCGCGTGAAAGTTGTTCACCTTATCCTTTCCCTTCACCTTCATCTTCCACTATTTCTTTTCCTTTTCTTCTTATTTAGCATCTTCTTCTTCTTCTTGAAATTTTTTTATTGTATACTTCATTATACCTATTTACGTGCATGTGTTCACTATCTTCTAACTTTTATTCTCCTCTCACGGAGAAAAATGGATACTCAAACTTTACATATGTCTAAGTCAAAAATTGAATTACAAATACTAAAAGGCGCATGAATATCACCCAAATCCCAATTGATATAAGTTTAATATGGTCGAAAAGCAAGTTATTCAACATCCATTTACCATAATCTCTATTTATCCTAAATGCTGTTTACTATATTTTTTATTATATCGAATTGTTATTTGGCATAATTTTCCCTAATTTTCAAGTAATCTAACTCTTAATTTCCCGAATTGTTAATAACGTAAATTTGATTTTCCCAAATAACCAGATAACCTCATTTTTATTTGCACGAATTCATATTTTTCATTTATTCGATAAAATTTCGATAATAACACGTATATGTATTAGGTATATAACCTATAAATATAATTATAATCCCCTCTTTCCGAATCTTCATGTAATAGAATTGTCCATTTGTCCTAATACCAGATTAGGAAATTTGAATCAGTCTGAGGTTTTGCTGAATCAGATTTTATTTACTTCGGTCATCGGTTTTAAAAATTGAAAATTTGGTGTGAAATATGGCAACATAACCAAAAAATTGCGATCCGATTAAAAAATGCCTAAAAAGAATGAAAAATTTTCTGTTCAATTGGAGTTTTCCGATAAAAATCTGAATTTGGGAGACCGATTAAACAGATCATTCCAATTCTTAAAAAATTCAAATCACTAAACGAGTCGATGAATTGTTTCTTTTTTCCTGGGTAAACAGCATATTTAGGATAAATAGAGGTTATGCCCGCCGACAATTCACCATATGAAACTTATTTATCTTTTCTAATTCCAATTGTCCTCTCCTTCATTACTCTCTTTACTCTTTATACTCGTTAGGCTTATTTATAAATCATTCCTTCTTTCCAATTCCATGCAAGTGATTCGCACTAATTCCCTATAGTAATCATAATTTGTATTCTAATAATAATTCATTAGGCCCCTGCATTAATCAAAGATAATCTCATTTTCAGCCTCATAAGATGCATATATGGAACCCACACATTTGGTGAACCAGGCGTGCAATTTCCCCGGGAGGTCCGCTATGATAGGGAACTTTTTGTAAGGAGATTTGAATATGCCGTAGGAACGTGTTCAAACACGCATAATCTTTCTCGTCGTTTCAGATTCCTCTATATGATCTACACACATGTACATATTATACACTTAACGACTATGTACGTTGTACAAAGCTTGTGCCGAGATGCAAACGTTTAATGACTCATGGCATAAATGCTCGGAGACCCACAGAGACCATGATGCTGATGCTGCCGAGGACCAAAAGTCAAATCTTGTAGTACTGATTTTCATAAATAAGAAGAGAAACGAAAATTTCACATGAATATTATTCAATTCCTCGCTGTTCATAGTTTGATATAATATTATATTCTGCAATTCGGATTACCACACAAAAAACTTAGAATTGAAAATTATTCAAGTATTTAAGGGATTTTCAAATGATTAACCCCTTTAACGTAACGGTAATCGAGCTCTAACAGAAAGATGGAAAAAAGTTGTAGCTAACGATAGGCAATACTTTGAATGATTAATTTGTAACAATTTTTTTAGAATTTATTTTCGAGCTCAGGCGCATTTCACATTTAGATATGATATAAGAACTATTGGCTTCCATCCCGATGAAGTCCCATCCCAGTGTGTCGAGAATTCCAGACAATATCTTGTGAATCTGAAGCAATGCTTTTAATTCAATTTGCTTTTTTTACAGGGACAATAATGCACCTATTTATGCTGTCTTGTGTCTCAATGAGTCATAAAAGATTCTAAAAAATATTCTTCATCGTTGATCGTGTTTTCAACCTTTCGACCTCACATCATCCATGGCACTTATATTATTAATATACACTTTTCCCGACAACGTCGGAACCTAACATGAAACTTCAGTGTTCTACTCTAAGAAGATTTCTCCTATATAGGACCATAAACAAAGTACCCTTTACAACAACTCTCTTCGCAGATTAAGCAAGACAAACGTGTAGGTGAGACTATACAACGGACATCAAACTAGCTATAATAGTCACTATTGGCAAATCGCGACTGAACGCGACCACAATGTGGGAAAAAACAAATGGCTGGGATGATAGAGTGTTTGTCGTGATACGCGAGTGGGCGCGGTGTTTCAGATGCATATGTTTAAATTTAAAACGTATGCTAATAAGCTTATCCATTGTTTGAACTTACAAGATTGAACTATGCATTTTAATTTGTTCTTATCCTTATACTATCTGACTTTACGAGGTTTTCTTACTTCTTTAAAATTAATCTCATAGCAGATTCTATACCCTGCTAATTGAAAATTGAGATCAGTGCTGCTAATTGATCTGACAATGAAGGAATTTAAAGCGATTTCAAAAAATTCCAAGTGGTTTTAGGGAGTTTTTAAAGATTTTCAAAAGACCTCAGGGGGATTTTAAGGTTTTAAAGTAATTCCAAATTTAATTAACGGGATTTCAAGAGATATCAAGTGATTCTACTATAGGGAATTTGAAATGATTTCAAGAAAATATTTACAAGATATTTACAATTTATTTAAGAGATTTTAAAGAATTTTAAACGATATTAAAGAATTCTAATGGATTTTAAAAGAACTCCAGAGAATTTTCACGCAAGATTAAAAAATTTTCAAACCATCTTAAAGGATTTCAATTGAGATTTTTGAGATTTTGAAGAGATTTCAAGTGATTTCAAGGTATTATTAAAAAAATTAAAAGACTCTCAAGATTATTAAGTAATTTAGAAACATAAAAAATTAAATCTCTTGAATTTCATTGAAATCTTTAGAATAACTTAAAATTTTTTTTAATTTCTCTTAAGTCTTCTGAAAAATCTTTTAAAATCTGTTGAGATTTGCAAGAAATTTCAAAGACATTATCAAGATATCTGAAAAGATTTCAAGAGATTTCAAATGATTTTATAGTATTCCAACAAATTTTTAAAGTTGCAAAATTTTTATATAAATTGAAAACAACAATTATTGGAAATCCTTTATTTTTACCCGATGTTTGGGTTTGACGTGGAAAACTCTTCGAAGCCCTGTTTCATTATAAACAATATCTGAGTTTTATTACACTATTATAAGGTAGGAGTACCAATTTTAAATATAGCTAAATCGGGTAATTTCTGCACTGGCATGCGGTTCTTCATATTCTAAAGGGAAATTATTGTAATTTTACCATGATTTCCCTTTACCATTATTACACTGAGAAAAATGGATCAAAATATAGATTTTGAGTTTTAAAAACCAGGATTGTAAAAATTAATATCCATATTATACGTTTTAACATTCAGATTGTAAGGTTTAATATCAAAGATCGCGCTGTCCCATAGTTAACCTTCTAAGATATTAAATGGTACAATCCATTATTTTTCTCTCGGCGTATACCCTTTACAATATATCAATCATTGAAAATTGGAGGTGCTCCCTTTTCGGAAGTTTATCCAAAGTCCAAAGATTCAACAGAGTTGTCAAAAATATTGTTGGCAATATAGGTATGGACAATAAATTTGAATGAAGAGACAGTTTCATGTGATCGCAGATCGCAAACAACCATTAGCGTCAGCTTTTCTTACTTCTCTAAAATGAATTTCATAGAATACTCTGCAATCGATATTGTAAATTGCATTTTTTTAAAATCCATGTTATTTTTGAAATTGCGCTAATCTGAATCGCCTTAATGTGTAATAATCTAAAATTTTAAGTCAGAATCTTGTCTCAGAAAAACGAGGTCATTTTATATGAGTGTATTTTTAAATAGCGAATGTCTTAGTCGGTGGGATATTTTAATGAGACGTCGCGAGATGGGCGAGCCCGAGCCCGAGGCCTGCACGTCCAGTCAAGTCCAGAAAGAAAACCAGAAACCCGAAACGGTACCGAAGCAGGTGGATGACGCAAGTGAGATGACTCTTTTTCTCTCCTCCTTCTTACTTTTCCATATTCCTCCTCTCTCTTTATTGGTTCTTCCCTCTTCGTCTCACCTGGTGTCCCTCTTCAGTTCTTCTTGCTCCTCTTGCTCCTCTGAGCGCCTATCATTGTTGGCCTAACGCGTCGTCTCGTTTTCAAAGTGGCCGTACTTACTTTAACCCTCTTCTATAGGTCAAGAAGCTTATAGGGAATGTTGTTCTCACTTTATCATTCTACACTATGTGAATACAAATTTTTTTTTGATTTATGTGCTTTACACATTTTTTCACTAAGAGGTGAATGTGGATGAGTATAATAGACCATAGACCTTCCACTTCTTTTATTAACTTGTTGCTTTTTGTTTCCAATTTAAAAGGTAATTTATAAGTACTATTCTTCATTATTATACATTTGGTTCAACTTAATCGTCTTCTCTTTGTATGTACCGAGGGGAGTTTCAAGATTTTATTGAAAAATAGAAATCTCTACCAGGACCTCGTCAAAACTCCATTTTAAATAAGGCTAAATGGGGTAATTTCTGCACGAGAATATTTACTACTGTGATTCTAGTTTTAATTGTAATTCTACTTCACTCTTGACCTTTAATCAACATGTATAAATGATCAAGGATGTTCTCTTATCTTTGATAAATATCTTCTGATGAGATACGTTCATCGGTATTTACACTCCTTTTTTCTGCAAACATAAATAACATGTGATACACAGACTTCGAATTTCTACAATTCTTTACTCCCTTTTCAGATACTTTCACTTATAATTTCAAATCCTCTGTCTCTAAACTATTGAATTTTAAATATTTTAGGTGGTACCTTTGTAAACACATGTCTTATTTAATCATTTTTCCAGTATGGATTTACAATTATACAATTCAACAAAATGTTCAGAGATTGAAGCTCATTAAAGTGACTAATCCACTGAAACGAGAATTATAATTCAATCCGATTTCCGCCCTGAGGCAAACTTCTACGCTACAATTTTCCGCCATTATAATTCATGACGATTACTGCTTCAGCTGCAGTCAGCAGATCCCATTGTTCGAAAACCTTGTCCCTTTCGGACCGACATTAAGCACAAGGATTGGCATTTTCCAAAGCCGTTGAGTCGCTGAGATGATATTAAAGTATTAAACATGACACTGGTCGCGGGAAAAGTAGATATTTCTGTACTGCAATCAGGGCGAAATGGAATCGAACAACGGCCCGGGAAAAATACACTACCCCCCCGCCACTCTTACTAAATAAAATTGGAAAATGCCCCTTCATCTGGATTTATTATTTGTAATATTTGATTAGTCTCTAGTCAATTTTCTGAAAACAATATTATAAAATATAGGGAGTAATAATCAAGTAGTTTTAAGGAATTGTTTAACTGCAAAATAATTGAAGGGAGTTTCAAGATTTTAGAGTAATTAAAATTTTTTTTTATTTCAAGGGTTTTTAAATGATATTAAGGAATTTTAAAGTATTTTCAAATGATTTTAAGGAATTTAAGGTGATTTCAAAGAATTTTTAAAGAGTTTCAAACAATTCGAATGAGTTTCAAGATTTTATTGAAAAATAAAAATCTCCACCAGAGCCTCTATCTTCAGAACCCCATTTTAAATAGGGCAGTATGGGTCAATTTCTGCATAGGTGTGTGCTAATAAAAATTGAAGAAATTTTGATTTCCAAGGTGAAACCATTAATACGCCATTAAAATCATGGTTTTTTCCGTTTATCTCAGTAAATATGCTAAACTTAAAAAATATTGCAAAGAAAAGTTGTCGATATTATCGAAATATTAAAAGGAAATGGTAAAGGGATATAGTAAACGAAAATAGTAAAGAAATATTGAATAGTTCTTAAAAAATTGTGAAAAAAATAAAATCATAAAATGTAGTGTAATAATAATTTTCATGAAAACCTGTTCGAAGTTCCTTTAAATATGTCCGTGTTTGTCAATAATAAACATATTAGTTAATTTTTAAGTCTATAAATATATATAGATAATTATCTTTTATGTATTCGTAGTGGGGAATTCCATATTTTTACCCGATGTTTGGTTTTGAAGTGGAAAAGTCTTTAATGCCTTGTTTCATTATCAACATAATATCTTAATTTCATTACATAATTTTAAGGTGCGAATATTAATTTAAGATTGCGGTTTTAATGAGATATTTTTACTATATCCTTGTCCCATAAATGTCTAATTATATAAAAATATTTTTATTGAAAAAAGAAATCCCGGCCAGGACTTCGTCAGCGCCCTATGTTAAATGGGGCTAAATGGGGCTAAATGGGCCAATTTGTGGATGGGCATTTCTATTCCTCGATCTTGGAAATATAAGAATCTTGGGAATATTAAACTTGAAGGAATGAGAATGTGCAAAGAATCCAATGCAAGTGGTGAACGCCGTTTTTCGTGCTATAAAATTCTCGTTTTACAATCTACCTTCGTTCTCAGTTTTATTCGTCCTCCCACAAGTACAGCAATCGCTAAGTTCTCATGCCATGGAAAATCGAAAGGGGTTTTTTATTTTCTTGGAACAATGAGATGAAAGTTTGTGAAGGTGGATGCAAGCACGAGAGTTTGTTTTCTATCTGAATTGTGAATATACTCTTCTGTTGAAGCATCTACTCTCTTAAGTTGAATTACCCGTGTAGAAATTGACCCATTTAACCCTATATAAAATAGGGTTCTGACGAGGGTCTGGTGGGGATTTTTATTTTTCAATAAAATCTTGAAACTCATTCGAATTCTTTCGAAATTCTTTTAAAATTCTTTGAAATCACTTGAAGTCTATTGAAATCGCCTTAAATTTAAAAAAAAATCCTTTAAAATTCCTTAATATCATTTAAAACCCCTTGAAATACATACTGAAAAAATTTTGTAAGTTACTCTAAAATCTTGAAACTCCTTTGAATTACTTTGAAGTTAAAAAATTCTTTAAAACTGATTCAATATAATTACTACCTTTTTTTGTGATAGGATTTTTTTCAGAAAATTATCTTGTGGGGTCCTTTCCAGTTCTCCATGTCAGGACCACATTAGAACTAGGGGAATCTGACCAGGACCCCATTAGGACCCCATCAAAATTTCTGCACGGTTATTAAGATGTTAGTAATAAAATAGTGCCTATTCGTTTACTACTTTACTTTACCAAGAATTTTTACTGTCAATTGGGTAAAAAACTTTTTACTATAGCTTTTAAATGATAGAAAAAATTCTTACTAATATTGAGGCCCGAATTGGTAATGTAGATCGGGAAAAATCCCGGTTTGAGGTGGACCAGTCGTCATTGGGCCGCCTTGGACCGGTCAATGAAAAAGAAATTAAGTAAAATTTGTTATTAATTTAAAAAATGTAATCTGAACATACAAAAACATTTATAACATTCCCAAAATATGTTTTAAGAGGCACAGTTTTATTTAATAATTTCGCCGGGCCACATGTCGATCTCGCAAGCCGGCCCTGCTAATATTAGTAAACAATTTTTTACTAACTTCTTACTAATTCAGATGAAGGGAGCAAAATTTGAAAAACCTTCCTTCGAAGTTTTAAGAAAGCAAAAAAATATACAGGGCTTTATTACCTTCATAAAGATTGTAAATTGAAGGGATATTTTTGGATTGCAACGGAATCTTTTTCATTCAGAACCTTTTTAATTCATTTATTCGTTGTATCATTATTTCACTCTGCAAAAAAAAATAGTCTAGCGATGAGAAAGCCAGATTCTATAATATGTCCGTCCACATGAAATCGAGTGGACAGTGGGGAGTGCATTACTGCATTATTATGAGTAGTATGTACTGCACGCGAGAACGGTTACTGAGCTTAATGTGTCACTTACTATATTATTCCGTGAAACGAAGGACGATTCACTCATCGCAGGTCCGTGAGAAAATACGTAGGAGTCTAAAAAAAATTGTGCAATCCTTGAAGAGATCGACTTGCGGAAATCCCATGGGTTGCACAGCTGCACGCGTATATATATATATATATGAGTTCTACCAGGGTTGAGAATTTATTTCTCGGAAATAAAATAAAAGATCATTTCCTCCTACACTAAATCAGTTCTTCGTCTTCATTTTTTTACACACGCATATATAAATAATTCAGTGAAATAGTTGAAGTTGGGAAAGGATTCAATCGAATTTGATTTTCAACGTCTTCATAGTCTTTAAAATTGAATCAGTGGAAGTTCACTGATTTTCAGTGAGTCTCTTTTCAATATTTCGTTCAGTAAAAAGTCCTTCACTGATTAAAATCGTGAGAAAATAGGTAGTGAGAATCAGTGAAATTTGACTGGGACACAATGAAACACTGATTTTTCACTGATTCAAGTTTAGAGAGTATTAAGAGTTCTCATGAAATTTGAAGAGATTCCATAGGGTTTCATCTTCACCAGATGAATTTATCATATCTTCAACTTTCTCTATATGATTCTTGATTTGATAACCCATGGAGAAATTGCCCCATTGAGGCCATATTTAAAATGGAGTACTGACGAAGCCCTGGTAGGAATTTCTGTTTTCAATAAAAATATTTTAATATAATAAGTATTTTCATTTAAAAACTGATTTTCTAAATGCGTACTCTCTCAATTTGAATTAGTATGAATTTGACTAACAATAAGTAAATTAGTAGCCTTAAATTTGACTAGTGAATTCGTCATTTCACCACTTTCTACTATAAAGGAAGTAGTAAGTCAATATTTTGTATAATTTGTGTCATATTATTTAGCTTTTATAGTTTATTTAGAATATTTTCTTAAGGGGTGATAAAATATTTTTATGATTTTCAAAATATTTTATAGAATTTTAAGATATTTTTAGGAATTATAATTATTTAATCATTTTTTCGAGGAATTTGAAAGAGTTTATAGTAATTTTAAGAAATTTTTAGAGGTTTTAAGGGAATTTATAAGATATTCGGGAAATTTTAAAAAGTTTCACGAGTTTTTTAGGAATTTTAAAGATTTTGACCAATTTTTAACGGATTTTAACGAACTTAGGTGATTCTAAAGTTCCTCATGGAATTGTAACCGATTAAAAAGGATTCTTATCACTTTACAAACATTTTGCGAAATTTTTAGAAATCTAAACATTTTTTCATTGAGTTTTAATGGGTTTCTATAGTAATTTTAAGACATTTCATGAGATTTGCGAAAGATTCGTATGACTTAAAAATTTTGCAAAATTTTAAGGGAACTAAAAATGTTTAAGACATTTCATGGAGTAAGCAGTTACCAAATTAGGCTGAAGTATCAGACGTCTATAATCTGACGAAGATTAAAATGGCTTTTTTTCGTTTAACTGCGATAAATATAACACAAAGAAGGTCAAAAACAATATTTTAGAATACAAAAATGCGCATTAAGGGTCTATCCAAGTATTACATAAGCACTTTTGAGATAATCCCCCCTCCCATTCCTCCTTATATAAGCAACAGTCAAAATTGATGTAATATTTTCTTGAACCGCCTCCATTTTTTATTCAAAATATATTTTTTAGTCACAAAAAAAAACACTATTAATTTAGTGAAATGAAAATGTATTTATTCTTTCTAAGTAAATAATGACTACCATATAAAATATTACATCGAATTTTTAAACAACGAAACGTAAAGTTTTTCTATAAAATAAACCAAACAGATTAAAGATTAGGTTTTGGGTATAAACTTTGCGAATCTAAGATCCACGAATTTTTTTAAATAACGAACGAGACAAGATTTAAAACTGATTTTATTAGACGAAGTGAAACCTTACGTAAGATTTCAATTGACATTATTGACCCCCCCCCCCCCTCACCCCATCCTTCATAAGTTTTTTTATGGTTAATTTATAGTAAGAAACTACTATTAATTATTAAAATTGAACTAATTCATATTGAGAGTATAAAGAGAAATAGAAACTTGAAAATGTGAAATTGAAAGTAAGACTGTAAGGATCTGAACCCTGAGTGCAAGTGAGTCTCACTCACAGGGATTGCTTGCGGAATCACAGGAGTCGAGATCAGTATGGGTATTGGGTACTCTATACGAATTAATCCTATTAGAGTAACGCCTCACCTTCGAACGTTTCAACGTCATCCTTCACCGATCGTAGCTAGTGCGAAGGCGAATGGCAATGCTTTTACGTAACCGATGAGGTTTCCGTTTATTTATATAACCTAGAGAGACGGATGCTTGGATGTTTCATCTGTCGTTCCGGCTGGTTCCGGCGCACTACCTTTCTATGCGCCCATTGGAATGCATTTTCTCTCCAAACACCAAAAACTTCGAATTTAGAAATTGGTTCACTGTGTAGACTAAACAACACAGTTTACAGGCACTGCTTCATGTTTTATCCGTTCTCACGCTATCTTTTCAAATTATATAGATCGTTTTATTGCAAATTACATTAGGTCCAAAATCACGCTTACACAATCCTGTTGGAAGTAAAAAGATAGAAAAGGATAGAGATTTTCAATCCCTCCCACATCACGGATCTGAATATTGAATCGTAATAAATCTGCTATTTAACTATGAGACGACTATCTAGATATTTAGATAGAATATCTCTAGATAAAATTAGAAGAAGAGATTTAAAAACATATAATATATCCTGGATATTATTGTTTAATATACTTGGGGTTTTAAATAACTATTTACGGTACTGGAATTTGTTTATAGTTATATTCTTAATCAAATAATAAATTAATAAAATGCA
>JAUESI010000007.1:2124240-2178581 GCA_032275145.1 Synergus laeviventris | reverse complement strand
TGAGATGGTTAGATTAAAGATAGACATGCGTTATGGTGATTAAAAAGGATAGACTTGCGTTAAAGAGAGATAGAAAAGGATTGAAATGATTCAACAAGGATAGAAATGGATAGAAAAATAAAGATTGAAAAGTATAGACTTGGTAATACACTTCAAGAGGAACAGAAAAAGATTGAAATGATTATACAAGGATATGTGGATAGAAAGGAACAGGTTGAAAATGATAGGCTTTCTAGTAGATTTTAAAAAGGATAGAAAAGGATTGAAATGGTTACAGAAAGATAAAAAGCTGAAATATTGAACTGAATAGACTTCAAAATTTGTCGATTAGTCGATTTTCATGGTGAAACTGTGAAAAAACCATTATAAATCATGATTTTTTATGCTTATCTCAGCGAATATGGAAAATTTTTAAAAATATTTCAATCAAAAGTTGTAGACCTGATCGAAATACACATTTTTTGTTGCAAGTGTTTTATGGTAAAGGAAAATGGCAAAGAGAAATGGTCAATGGAAGCCGAAACTAACAGATGTCCCTTTATATAGGTTTTTAAAAATAAAAATCGACGTATCGCTGATTTTCTCGGAAACTCTAACCTGTAGAATAAAATGCTTGGAACGAAAAATAATGTATTTCGATGAGATATACAAGTTTTGTTTGAAACATTTTTATAAATTTTGCACATTAGCTGAGATGAACGCAAAAAAACATGGCTTTTATGATTTTTCATGGTTTCACCATGAAAATTGACTGGTCGTCAATTATTATTATCATATTCGTAATCAGCGCATTAAAATACATATAGGTATACGCAGTTTCAAGGAAATCTGAAGTGGACCCTTTTCGGAAGTTTATCCTTCTCTATTCTTGCCAACGTTCTAATCAATTGTCGAAGCTTTGAATTTTAGTTATTTTAAAACTTATAGGATAAAAATGAAATTTTTAAAAATTACAAATAACTATAACTTCCCTAATATTCAATTAAAATGCATTAATCTTAAAGGTCAATCGATTCGACTGTGATGGGCACAAGGAATGGTTCCTCTATATATGAGGAAGCAAAAACAGTTTAAATTTAAAGATTTAAAGGATTGAATTAAGAATATTCATACCTACTATAATTATACTCGATAATGTATATGTATAATGTACTATAATGATCAAGTATATATATCGTGTTTTGCATATAGTTTGCAGTCTAAGGTGCGCTCGAGGTTCCAAATGTCAAAAGGAACAGGTCTCGGTGGAAAATGGGTGAACGAGCGCGGAAGATGCTACACTCTAGAGCAAAAGTGAACTAGTACTTTGCTTTATCGTAAACTGCAAACTGGCCTGGATATACAGGTCGGATGCCTGCCTGCACCTACGACCCGTCGATGCATGCTCGGTACACTGAAATCCTTTTCCGCTTATCCGCGATGTAAACGGAGTAGGGTACAAGTGCTCACGGATTATCGATTACGCCGACTTGTTCTTATGAAATATGTTATGAATGTCGCTATAAGAGTTTCGGTCCAGGAGAAATCATTAACACGATATTAAGTTACTCCTCTCATAAACATTACCAACTAACACATGAACATTATAATGGAAATTCACACATATATATATAATATTACACATGGAAGAGGTATTAACCTCGTGTAACATAAGGCTTCCATAATTTAAAATTGCATTTTCCACATATTGTAAGCATTTTTAAATATTATTTATTTCCTCCATGCACCTAGTATATTTGTAATGATTGCACTACGAATACACACGAGTCTCAGTGATGAAGAGAAAAAACTGGTTTCAGAACAGAGTAACTTTTAAATGATCATTCTTGGGTCAACTTTATTAATTCAGCATCATTAATTGGCGTTGTAATTAAAGATAAGAAACTTGCTTCTGGTCAGCGAAAATCTATCGAATACATATATATAAATTTATCTAAATTTAATTCTTACAAATTCCTATAATTCGCATCTCGGTTCAATTTGTCAATCCATGTTTATTAATTGAGAACGTGTTTTTCAATAGTAAACGATAATTCAATATGTATAATAAGAAATTTACATTGCCTTGGCGGTTGTGAATACCTAATAAGAGGTTCTCAAATCAATGAGTAGATCTCTTTTCACCTTAATTTAATCGACAAATGTTGTCTGATCTTTTCACGTTGAAGTTAAATCAAAGAAATATGATATCTGATTCATAATTATAATAAAATATGCATGGATGACACCAATATGTCTATAATTATTAAATTGCATGAAAAGATAGCCTTATTAAAATATATGCAAATTGTAAGCCTTGGAGTGTAATTTGTTACATATTTCATTCATAGATTTTGCAATCCGAAACAAGATATCACTTTTCTTACAACACAAACTCATTATTAATAATTTTTATCTAAACTTGAATCTCTTACTAAATTTTGTACACTGTGCTCTCAGTGAAAATATTCAAAATTCCATTGTCTATTGTGCCCGAAGCACTGCACTTTTCTTTATTCATTGTATCATCACTTCACCTTTGATGACACCATTAAATTGACGGACATCGATTTTAATGATGCATAATCTTATCTCTGATCTTAATTTCAGTGGAGTACTGATTTTTGATCTACGTCCTCATTCCTTCATATCTTGAGGAATGTCGAAAGAATAAGAGAATATATCGATGCCTAATGTCACCTTAATACAGTTAAGTTCATCTTCCTCTTTCTTTGAAATTACCTTGAGCATGGAGCATCTTCTTCGTGTATTACCTTCAGTATTCAGTAATGTGGCCGAGCAACAATGACGTATCAGCTTCTATTGGAGAGAGTGTAAGATATACAGTATACACACAGAGAGCTTCGTCTTTTAAACTGACCCCGGATGACTGTTTCGTACGGTTAACTCTGACAACTTCTTATGACCCGCATCCAGGAAACATGAACGTAGTTTCTCCGGGATGGAAATGCCTTTGAATGGGGTTGTGCGCCATAAAAATGCATAGAAACAGTTGTGCACACGTGTCGTCGACAACAAACTACACTATGCACCTTGCATGTACCATCCCTGATGAAAATTTCTACCACCTTCAGACCTAGTTCGGTAAAGCAACTGGTTCCAAAAAATTACCATTTATAGATTTGTCTTTAGTCATATTGTTTTGGATTAACAATATTGACGTATAGAACAACAGCTCTTGTACAATGCAAATTTGACAAGTGAAAAAAGTTGCCAATGGTCAAGCATGGGACTGGCATGGATCGCGTTATTATAGATGACTCACAATCGAATGCAGAGTTTAATAAAAACTACAACAGAGAATCCTACGATGGATGGATAAATTCCAGAGATATTTATAATTTTAAAATAGGGTAAAGGTGGAGGATTTTCTGCAAATATGGAGGTAATCTTGACTTTGCTTATAGTGACATTCTGAAGACAATAATGAGACAAACTTGGCTCAAGATCGCAAACTTTTAACACAATTTTTCAAGCTAATTTCACCCGTGTAGAATTTGTCGGGATTTCTATTTTTCAATAAAAATATGTTAATATAATTAGGCATCTATACGATTACAGTAGTAATCGAACATTTTTCACACTTAATTATTTATGAAAATATAAAAGATGGTTTTATTATTATACATTGGAAAATTAACTAATATGTTGACAAAATTGTTATTAAACTACATTTTATGATTACATTTTTTTGGTTTCCAAATTACTTCAAAATCTTGAAAATCTTGAAAATCTTCTTTCTTTTTAAATTCGTGTAAAGATTCTTTAAATCCACTTTAAATCTTTGAAATCTTTTTAAATTTCGTAATTTTTTGAAATCCCTTTCAATTCCTAAAATAACTTGAAAAACTTTAAAATCACTTTAAATCTTGAAACTACCCTGAATTCTTTTGAATTTCTTTAAAAATTATTTGAAATCACTTGAATCGCTTTAAATTATGTTTAATCTTTACACTCTCTTTAATCTCTCTATTCTGGAATTTATTTATCCTTTGAAGAGATGCGTGAAGGTTTCATCATCTGACCTAGTTATTAATTTTTGTTCATAAAAGCGCTAAACAATTCTGAAAAGCAGGCTAATTTATGAAAAATTATTTTTAAAAAAGAAATTATTAAGTGTTGATCATCATAGGATTCTTTGTTGTAGTTTTTATTAAAGTTAAACTCTAAAAACTATCGTTTTCAGTCTTGGAATAACCATTCGATTGTAGCATGTGTCATTGTGTCATGGCCAGGAACAACAGTCCCATGCTTGACTTGTTTGGGCCATTTTTGGTCCATTCTTGACCCACGCTTGAGCAACGCAACTTTTTTTCACTTTTCTTCAAATCTATAATATATGGTAATCACCATTTATATATTTGTGTTTAGCCATATTTTTTTGGATTAACAATATTGACGTAAATTTAAATTGTAAAACTAGGTATGAAACCGTTTGATTGTCATTGAGATGATCTGTAAGAGTATACAATGCATGTATGATGTTCCGAAGAGGAAGCAAGTCCGGCCGTTGATCGTCGCTATGTTGCTTAGTAAGAAATAAAATACATAGCTAAAATAGCCCCTTTGATGCAGCGATGCAAAGCGGTACGACGGTACAGTACGGTACGGGTACGGTACATACATTCACTATGACCGAGTGGCACGGATCCTCTCCCATTCTCTCCTTTCTTCGCAGGTATATATCTGCATTCTGCAATGTACTTAGATATGTATTACCTATGGCTACTTATAAATAAACAGCGTATGAGATCTCCACAGGAGCATCAGCTAGAGCCAAAGACACAATGAGAAAAGCATAGCACATCAATGCTCGACGAGACAAAGAGCGAACTTGGACCAAGGATCCAACACCATATATGAATAATCCCGTAATAGAGACTATCTCGCGGATTATTAATTCCTCGAGATGCTTTTGTAGTTAAACCATGACTTACGATTTTATTCTTGCACGTCCGTAAATCATCAGCCTTAAGGTCATTGAATAAAAACCGGTATTCAAGAAAAAAGGACAAACATTTGGTACTGCTTCTTGCTATCGATCTGGAGCCTCGCGATCCAGAGAGAAGTACCAATTCATCATCCAGTTGGTTTCATGAAAATCCATAATTCATTGTCATGATTTTATTTTTCATGAATTCGCTATGCTCATTTTGAGGCTCCCAACCTGGGTCATGTGTGTTAGCACATAATGAGGTGAAGCACGTGGCAAGAAGTAACTGAATTTTAGAAATGAGTTGTCCTGGTTTGGAGGCAATCATGATGCATCCCTCCATAGAAAGCAGGTTGAAAGATGGAATTTTTGCCTAGAGATTTCCTCAGCCTTGTTTAATGAGTCGTCGTTTCGATGATTATCTTATTGGAATATGGAATTCCAATCGTGTAGGGTGTATCCTACGGTCTAATGCATGACTGCATTCCAAAGAGGTTCCAACTTGCGAGTGTTTTCAGATTGTGGATAATATTCAGTCGCAAATAGTTGCATTTTTATCCATAGATTTAATTAATAATTACCCTACCGCAGTCTTTATGTAAATAAACATACAATACAAAAAAGCGTGTAAGGCAACAAAGCTCAAAAAGTAAATTAATTCACGACCTAGCAAATCGGTTAAATTCCAATTAGACTTCAACGAGGGAACCTGACTCTGAGAAGTCTTTTTTTCCCTGGAGTAATAGTGTAATTTTTAAACTTTTAAACTTTAAACGAGATGTTATTTTAGATGAATTTTTTAGATGCGTGAAAGATTTAATTTAAATGTCAAACCTAGATTTGCTTGCTTTTTTCAGTTGCTTAAAATCTGGGTCCTAAATAAGTGAAACCGTTATTGACTCTCGTTTTTGACCTAAGGCTGTTCGACTTTTTACACAAAGTGTTCTATTTATTACCGTGCGAAAATAATTTCAGTCAGTTACACAATCGTAACAAATTCTTCCTCATTATGCTCCCTTTCTTCCCGCCTTCTCAGACAGACAGATTCCGTTTACTGCGAATCCTCGACAATGGTTCGCACGTGCTTTGTAATTATACATTCTTAGTTTCAAGAGAATGCTAGAGTTCCTCAAGGTCCCTTTGGTTTTACGAAATTTTTAACAATTACGTCTAAATGGAAAAATATAGACCTTGAAAGAAGCCCAAAGTAATAGAAAATACCAAAAAAATTCCAACAGTAATAATTTAGAAAGTATTGCGTATAAGTTTCAGATCAACAGAAAGTGCTTTTTTTTCGAATCAGATACAATTCCTTTCTTGGAATTAGAATAAGATAAAGAGAATAAAGTGAATATTATTTTTAAGAGTATATATACCAAGAAAAAACGATTGTTTCATAAGAAGAGAGGAAACAATCAAATTGAAAACACATTAATTTGAACAATAATACTGACAGGATATTAATATCCAGAAATTTTAGATCGAAAATCGTGGGTAGATGCATGATGTCTCTTTTCTTCTCTTCCAGCGATTTTACTTTCACACTCGACTATTCTGTGCTCTATGGAATGAGATAAAGGTCTGAACCTACGTAAATTTTCGCAGTTTTGCGTTTCTACTATTAATCATAGTCCAGTGACGAAAGAGGAAGTTTACTGTCAAGATGTTTCGGACACAGAATGAATTGGCAACAAAAAGATGACAACAGAAGAGCCAGTCCTGAAACATAAAATCCAAACTATTAATGAGTATGGGTTATCATCTTGTCAATCGAAGTTAATTGTAAAATTTAAACCTTGACATCGGAAGTCATTCTTGAGAGATTCACAAGAGTAGATTGCCAGCCATAGTATATATTATATGTATGTATTTCTAGAAGGAATACTTCCGCGTGAACGCCAATTGGCTAAGTCGTAAACGTTTGACCTTTTAGATGAACCGAATAAAAATTTTCAGAGTAATGTTTAAATTACCTGTTTCGATTCCCGTGCTCGTTTTCTAAAATTGATTTCATTCCTCATTTTATAGAAAGTCAACTTTTATGATAAAGGATTTTTTGTCTCGGTGGATTTATTTTATATAAATTGAGGGTGAATTTGTGAATTTGACTTTTAAATTCAAAAGTATTAAGTTTTAAAAAGTCTTAGATATCACAGAAAATTTAAGATGGATACAATGATTCGTCTTAGTTCGTAGAAAGTATCTTTTCTTTATAATTAATGAAATCAATGTATATTTAGGTCATCGTTATTATAAATATTTATACGATGAGGCGTTTTACAAAATGATTTTCTTGTTACTTTCTAATATATTATAGTAATTACATCAATCTTATTCAGAAATAATATTTATTTAATCCACATAATATTGTATAATAATAGATAGCTGTACCGTTCAACAAACTACAGAAGTTGAAACACTGATAATTCATTTTTTAATCAAACATCAATTATTCATATATATATATATTTGCCGCACTTATTAATAAAAAGTTCTTTGAACTTTTTCTGAAGATAAACTCTTTATAATAACTCTACTATTAATTCATCCCAGGCAAGGTTCTGATTTTGGTACATTCTTGATTACTGATAATGCAGAAGTAAGGCCTGCATCAACTTGAGTGCCGTTCAACGATTTAATCTCTTCGCGGAAAGACTATTGCGTTTACTGTAAACGCGTGCTTGCAACTGATCCAGAGTCGTCAGAGCCTCGCTAATTTTATATTCTTTTCCTGAAACTCAAATTTCCTTGTACTAGAATCAGTCTTAAGTTATCCCAGATTAAATTAATAATGTGTAAGATTAAAAACACTACGCTTATAAAAGACTAATGAAAATTGAAATAAAACAGCTTTTTTTATAGCAAAGCAAATTCCGCATATTTTAAAAGGTTATATCTAAGAAATTCTCCTTATTCTAGAACTTATATTACTTTTCTTACTTTCTAAAGGTATTGAGGTAGAACAAAATTGAACACAGAGACAGAATTTTTTTTATGTATCATCATTATTAATCGTTCACCGTCGTTCTTGAGACATCGTTATATTGACAATTCATCTATTTACACGATAATAATATTATTAATATTAATTGTACACTACTACAAATATACAGATCTGGCTTTTTTATACAAAAAGGTATACTCGAAGTCTATTCGCCTAAGCTTATTGCGAGTAAGGAAATACAACAGAATGCCTGGCATTCCCTGGAAGTCGAAGGGATGACGGTTTGCTGGAAGAAGACATAACGGAAAGTCATAAGAATGAAAAATGAAAAAGTGATAGGGGACGCAGTATCGAAAAATGGTATATAAACAGATTAATGAACGCAGCGACATATGAAATTGTCCAACGAGAAATGTATAAGTACAAAAAATGACAACAGCTTTATTACACGTTATATCTCGTATTATATAATTGTTTATTCGTAATCATGATTCGCATTGAATAGGGTTGGGAAACGATGATTCAAGCCTGACTTTGTTGATAATCTCCTCTTCATTAATATTATTTTTTAACAGGAACATCATCGAATCTTTGTTCATCATCGTCACCTCTTTTACATCGTCATCAGCATTATCACCTCCAGCATAATCTATCATCTTCATCATCGTTATCATAAATAAATAATCATCAAAAATCGCTCAATAATAACACAATTATCGCTTGTCATACAACCGATCCTCCAAGGCAGCACTCCTGCTTTCAATCTCTGTGTCTAAATTCACCTTAATAAACTATCATCAAAAACTATTCGAAAATTCAAAGCAGTCTTTCCAATTAAATGCGAGGATCGCGAGTAGCAAGAACAATACAACAGTATTTCTGCGACTCGCGCATAAAACACGGAACTTCTCGATTAATATCACCCTCAGATTTCTTCACCTCTGGTTAAAATGTTCTGTCAATTCTACCCAGCGGCGGAGAAATTGATTTTCGAGTTCCAAACTAACAAAAAAAATGCTGAAAGTCGGTGCATGTTGCTGCCTTCGAGATCGTCGACATTGAAGTGATTCTCGTCCTCGCTGAAAAAGTTCAGCAAGCACGGAAACAAAAATATGTAACACGAATAACATAATGGACTTTGGAACATTGTGCACACACATTTTGCGTACAAAGAGCACAGAGATTTACCAAGTAAATTCGGTAGCGTCAAACGCCAGTCGATTTTTAGAAATTTGAGCAAACTTTGATTCCGCGTGCGTCAAAAAGTGAGACAATGATTCCGGAATCAAGGTTGGCTCCATGTTTTTTAGAAGACCGACTGCGCTGGAAGAGAAACACGCACTACATTAAAATTAGACTACGTATTTTCTTCGTATACGCAACGATAGGTACTCGTTCTTGGCCGACGATTTTTTTCTCTTCTTTAACCGTTACGTCCGACGGACAAGTGTACTTGTCTTTATTTTTAGTTCAACCGTCTGCCAATGAACTCTAGGTACGTCTATCGACTGTCTTTCCAGGCGCATCGCGGCTCCAAAGGATCAAAACCGGAAATGAGTTTGAGGTGAATACTTTGGTTGAAGTTTTCTTCAGGAAGATTTAATTGAAGATAATTAATTCAAAAGCGGTACACCTGGAAAGTCACATATCGTTATCTCTACGCTCTGCTTTCCACGACTTACGCGTTACCGTCAAATAAAGAGATCCAAAAGGAAAGAAAAAAAAGACATCTAAAAAAAAGTCATGTACAAAAACACTATAATCTCTATATCTCATTATCGTTTCAGACACGCGTTTTCTCTACTCATTCTTACGCACAAATTACTGGAACAATGATAATGTGACATAATAATATTAATAGCGATCGCAGTAATAGTAAATAACAAATATAATAAATTAGTTCTGTACAAAAGTGCTTCCGAGCATGATAATATTAATACTTAAACGGACGGGGCGCGCGACCCCCACAGCATTCTTCGCTCTTTCGTCGCTTTTCTCTATCTTGTTTTTCGGTATCGATATAGAGTTAATAGCTTTCGAGAGCAGACGTACGAAATTAGCGTACATCAATAAGACAGCGCGCATTCATTCTACCTCACAGACACACCGAACACATTTGCCGCTCTTTTATCATACAAAGAACTACACATAAAAGAAAAGTCTTGAGTTCACTTTTTTAAGGTCCATCGGCTACACTTCCGTCGCAAGCGTCGCCGCGAGAGACGCGTCATGCCTATAATGATCGTCTATTACGTAAACACCACAACCCTCCGAACCGACCGGAGGATCACCTAACGGCCTTTTCATTAAAGCCGCCTCCCCACAACAGGAGTCCGCCGTATTTCCGGCGAAGATGGAAGTCCTCTTTGAATCCATACCACCCACCCCGACGCCGAGGCCAAACTCCTTCTCCTTTTGGAAAAGATGCGACGCTCGATGGGCTGCAGCTTCTGTGTTTAGCTGTTTGGTTGTCCTCGACCTTCCATCTTGGAGAACTGGTTCGGCTTTATACCCCGAGCACGAGGAATCTTCTGTCTGGAAGGAAGAATCTAAATCTTCCCTCGTGGAAGCGTTGTTCACACTTTTGTTCGCTGTCCACGTGTTCTTGATCATGTGAGCGTCCCCAGCTCCCAAGGCACAGACGCTCCCGATTCCTCCGCCGTTGGTCATCATCCCACCTCCATTTCCAACTCCGCCGCCGGAAACGCTTCCAACTCCAACTCCTCTTTTACTCATGCTGCTGTGCACCGCGTTTCTTTCATTCTGCAGCCGTGCTTCCTCATCCGCTTTCGCCTGCTCCCTCTTCTGTCTCCTCTTCATGCACATCACCGCTATCGCCGCCACGAGGACAAAGGCTGGCACCGCAGTCGACAACGTAGCGATTACCACGACGTGTTCAGTTGTTAGGCCTGCGTCTCTCGCCTCTGCAGAGGCAACATGCTTCGAGAGGTTCCCGGACCAGTAACTAGCGCCCGAGGGTGGAACGGGAACATTTACAGCAGCGGCTGCAGCTTGGAGAATGGCGGTACCAGATCCTTCCTCGGCGCAGGTGTCACCTCGAAAGCCGTTCGGACAGTCACAGACGAAGCCGTTGACCCTGTTGCGACAGGTTCCTCCATTGCGACAAGGTGCGCTTCGGCACTCATCGACATACACGCTGCAGTCTTTTCCCGTGAATCCGGGCTTGCAGATGCATTGGTAGTCATTCGTTCCAGGGATGCATCTTCCTCCACTGGCACAAGGTTTGGTCTGACAGTAGTCGACCTTTTCTTGGCAGAGTCTTCCCGTGTATCCAGGAACACAGAGACAACGAAATTGGTTTACAAGGTCTTTGCAAGTTCCTCCATTGAGGCAGGGATCGCCCTGGCAGTCATCAATGTTGATCTCGCAACGTTCGCCAGTGAAACCAGAGGGACAGGTGCAGTTGAAGCCATTGATGAGGTCCGTACAGGTGCCTCCGTTCGAACAGGGATTGGGTGCGCACTCGTCGATTTGCGTTTCGCATTCATGACCGGTGAAGCCGAGTGGGCAGAGACAGGTATAACCTTTTAGGGAATCATCTTCGCAAGTGGCTCCATGCGAGCAGGGTAAGTCTCTGCACGACCTAGTGCTGATCTCACAGTGACGTCCTCGCCATCCTGGTGGACACGTGCATCGATACCCTCTAGCGATTCTGCCAACTGATGTCGAATCGCTGATGCTAGAGTTGTTGTGCTCCATGCTGCACGATCCACCATTTAGACAGGGTTTAGAGTGACAATCCAAAAGTGGCGTCTCACAGTCCGTGCCGGTAAAACCTGGCGTGCAGGAGCAGGTGTACGAGCCCTGGCCGGTGTTGAAGCAGGTGCCGCCGTTGTTGCACGGTTTGTGGTTGGTACAGTAGTTGAGATCCTGGTTGCAGAAGAGGCCACCCCAGCCTTCGTCGCAGAGGCACTCCCAGGGCTTGTGACAGCTTCCATGAAGGCACCCGGGATACCTTACGCACTGATCACAATAGGGACCTTTCCAGCCGCTGTGACATCTGAAAAAACAAAGGGCAATGCTCTCGTTATGTCAGGTTTATATCACGAATTTCATATCGAGTCTTTGCCGGTAGAAAGGAGTTGAAGTGAAGGAGAAAAAGCTGCTGGAGACGGGCTAAAAAGAGGGGGACGGCGCGACAGGGATACGCAAAGGTGGATAAAGGCAGCAGAGATGAAGGTGGCAGCCAGGAGAGAGGATGTGGTGGTCGGCCATTACGTTGTCCAGGGGGCTCCGAAGAGTCCACAGAACCATGAGTAGAGAAGGGAATGAGATGAGACGAGGAGAAGGGTACAGAGAGGAGAGTGAGCGAGAAAGAGAGAGGAGATTTTTTTCCCTCTCTGTCTGTCTCTCTCTCTCGCTCTTTCTCGCTCTGGAAGGAGAGGATGGAGAGGACCTAGAGAGTGGGGACGAGTCGTCGAGTAGTGTTCCCACGGTTCGAGGCTCGGCACAGCCGTTCAGTATGCGGGTCAAGGAAAGGTTACGCTCCTCTGTGTGCGCGCCTCGCTCTGCCCACTAATACCATCCGCCATCCACAGCCACAGTCGTTGTCGTCGCATGACTATACCATTAAATCCCATATACCCAGGTAAAGCGACGCGAAACCGACCGAACCGAGCCGAGCCGAGCCGGTCCCCGAACACTGGATACCGGGTGCACCGGGTGTCCCACCGCTACACCCAATCCCAGATCTTCCTCGACGTCCCCCTGTCTACGCCAATGCACCGCATGCATCGTCATCGGTATTCAGCACCGACACGTTCGCCGATAGACTCCGAAATTTTGATCAAGCCTTTACCCCGACGATTCCTACACGTAATCCGAATGAGGCCGATCCCACGGCTCCCACGACGAATTTACAGCACGTTCGTCTTTGCGTTTCCGCGTAATTCTCCTTGTAGGATGTACCCGAGTACCTCCCGCTTTGCGGGCTTTGTCCATCTCCCGACACGAGGTTATCAATAAGGGACTGAATGGTCGAGGATGGAAGAAAGTTCTATGACCTTCGGGTCACCTCTGACCCCACAAAACTCGGACGGTTCCATTTTGGACCTTCCTCATTAAGGGCCTATTCATTCACTTGGCACAATTTAGCCCCGAGCTAGACCTCTAATCCATCAGACTTCTGATTCATGGGTTAGAAGCTAGATGTAGAATAAAGTTGAAGGTCTTGGAAGTTTAAGACCTTCGTTAAGAATCTATTTGTACTCGCGGTGCATTCAACACATTAATCTGATAAGTAAACCCACATCCTAATGGATGAGACTTTCTAGGCAAACTCCACCCGAGAATTGAGTTTAAATATTTTAACAAAGTGCACAAACAAGTGCGGAATAAACATTCAGAGCGGTCAAGAGGATGAGTCACTCGAGAAATTACTTCACGAGAGTCTACATTGGCTAGGGATTACTGGCTAGGCTTATTCAAGATAATTCCACCTTTCATTTTATTATAGTCTTTAGAGATTTTTCTTCTACACACTTGAAACTAAAATGCAAAAGTGAAGGAGACTTTATTGCTTTATATAATAATTAATTAGGTAATTAGGTTATTAGGTTCTAAATTTTGAGTGGAGTTTTCAGAAAGCCAATAATGACGGATGAGCATTCCTAGCCAATATAAAAAGCCTCTTCAGAGAAATCGACACTTACGCTAAATGCCGACGTAACTTCGTAATTGGTCGAGCGACGATCGACCACCGGGAGAAAATTAGACTCGTGTCGGCAATGAGTTGTGCTCATAAATTAAGTACTTAGTCTTCGTCATATCTATTACGAATTGCCTAAGCGTGAGCGAAGCACCTTTGTGTCCATCACGAAGCGCGTGTCAGATACAAAATTTTTTTTTTAATCTTCCAATCAAAGAATCAAAACCTTGAAAAACCCAGAATCTTATTAATTTATCATTAAAGATCACAAAGCAAATTTGTAGATTTGGCAATAAAGGATGAGTTAAAATTTTAAATATTTAAATTATGATTCGCTTCCCATTGGTGCCTTCCCACGAGGGTCATTTTAACATCTGCATGCCAGTAGTATCAAATCGATATATCGAATATGAGCTTCGGAATCGTTATCGTTCTCACCTCGCGGAACCATGAAGTGGGAACACGAGATAAAGAGACATGTATATAGTTAAATGTCAGAAGAGTAGACGAATGAGACGGACGTCGTTGTCTTGAGGTTGCAGCTAACGGGACAATTAACCTCGGCCGTGGAGTAATTAGATGATCGAGTTAAATTCAAACCCTGGGTTAACGGCGGCGGGACCGAGATTCCTATCGGCGCTATGGTATGGCGACAACGACTCGCCTTATCTCTCTGACTCGCTTCGGTGTTACGCACCGTGGTTATGTGCTTTACACGATAAACGTCATCCCCGAACATTATTGCTTAGCGCCGGCAAATTTAACTCCCTATTCCGTTAACAAGATTCTTTTTTCTTACCCCAACCGAGAACATTAAAATACCAAAGCATTTAAGCCTCTGATTCGCACTTTAATCTTTTGCATCAACCCAAAGAATTTTCCCTTCCAATGCTAAAGACCGGCTGAATCAGCGAATCAACGTCTAAGTGCATTCAAGTGCTGCATTAATAGACTTTTAATTCCTTTCATATTTCTTTGATCTCACCGAGCGAAATCTAAGGTCGTTTCATATTTCATTTGAATGGATTGCATTTTTTCACCATCTCAGACACTTGAATTCTTCAATGATCTTTACTATCTTTAGATTTCCTGATTGTTGGAACTCGACGATTTTCCACTTTGATTTTAGTTTTTCAGAATTTAGAGGCGTCGGATTCAGAGGCTTAAATTAGAATTCCCGGTTCTATGTAATTAAATTCCGGACTCTTTCGGGTAGAATAAAAGTGTGAATGGAGAAAAAGGGGGATCAGGATTGGTTGCAGGTTGGAGTTCGCGTCACGACTTGGAGCGAAGAATGTTCGCGTTAACCCGGGGATGTGAGGTAAATCAAAGAGAGGAGGGATCGGATCGCCACCGCGAGTAGCGACGGAAACGATTCGAACGCTTTGAATTCTTCTTCGTCCTGCCTTCCTCTTGGTCAGGACTAGCTTGTATAGGAGTGGGAGCCACATCGGCATCGGGCAAAATGTAATACCGGTACAGGAGTATACTCACATGCATTCGTTGGGTCGATTGCAGTGTCCGTGCTGTTCGTCGCATCCGGGCAGGCAGCGGGCTGAAACGAGCAAGAAAAAATCCAAAGGTTAAGGCAACTCTCCGCAAGAGGTCGATCGCGTCCCTCACGACTGTAAGAGAGCGATACAATGCTGTGTGGTATGTACAGTAAAGCACAGCACGCCTCATTAATTCCTCAGATCAAGTCTCTTATCTTTCCAAAAAATTAAAACCTTCGTTAAAACTTAATTAAAACTTCATTTAATTAAATATTTGACTTAAACAGACCTGAGGTATCATCAATGAGAGGTGATCTGCCCTCTGAAAAAAGTTTTTCTGATGCAAGACACACCCTTCTTCTGGGTGCAATTGTTAAATTCCGAGGTATGATTCCAGTATTCTACATTCTAGGAAAGGTTTTAAGATCACAGTACTGCGGGGGTAATGAAATTGTGTCACGTTTAGAGCCGCTTGTCCAGTCCGCAAATATCCAAAGGCTCGTTTGGCTCGCAGCCACTACACATACAGATTCACCACTTTTCTGTCTATGGAGTGCACACTATTCCTTCCTCGGTTCCGGAATTAATTTGCCTACCTCGCAAAAAATGTGAAAAAAAATTGTGCGACCATATCCAGTTGATTTAATTAATCGTTACTGCCAGGACAAACTGTCCCGTCGTCTTTTTTATGGCACCGACAATGAAAAGAAGAAATCTCTGGATTTTTTACGAGCAATTAAAAAAGTCTTCGTGCAAACTTGCCAAGTTTAACTTAGATGTATATATATATATTATATACATATAATAGAAATTAATAATAAGAAAGCTGCAGGTAAAATTAGAGAAAAAGCATTTTATACTTCCAAGTCGCGTGGGCGAGAATTTTTGCACACGAATCGAGAGTTTGAGATTGCAGAGAACGTGGTAGAAATCGTCTTCAGTTTCGATTCATAATGAAGAAAGCTTAAGCTCATATGGGAGGTGCACGTTACAGGAGATCGTACAGAAATCGTGCTGGAGGGTATCGCTATAAAACGGGCAACCTCGTGCGATACATGTTGAGTCAAGTCGATGAGACTAAGCCTCTCGATATACGGAACTCGCTTTCTTGGTGGATATTGTTTCGAAGAGTCTAGCAGGAGAAAGTATCATGAGGCCTCTTTGCTTGCAAATAAATAAATTCTCCTATAACGCGCCACATCGATTAGATATTCTAGGTTTACCCATCCTTCCAGGAGAAATCGACTTAAAATCAATAAGGAGAGATATGCACCTTCCACCTACGACTTCTTGAACGGAAATCCACATAATATATCCAGATGAAATATCAGAGCAGCAAAAAATTTCAAAGTATATATTCTTTAGAGCAGTGTGTTCTAAAATGAACATCTATTCGAACTAGACAGTTTTTTGATAGAACTCCAGATGGGATGAGGTCCAGATGGTAACCGTCCGTTTTGATTTTTCTCGACCTTCCCCTGGCCCGAGAGAAGATTTGAAAAAGAATTCAAGATAAAAATAAAGATGAGTGGAGGGATTTTCCGAAGTTGAAGAGAGATTAAAACAAATTTGTTGCTTGGAAGACACGATAATGGTAGCAGGTTCTGAATGGGGTTGAAGGTGGTTACGGTTCGGAGTCAGAGGCGGAGATGAGATTGGGATGCGAGGAGAAGAGCGTGGACCGCGTGACCTTGACATCGAGCGCACCGGCCGGTGCAAGGAGTTCTTGTCGGCTAGAGTTCGAGTAGCGCAGCACTCAGTGGAGTAGGTAGGTATTTATAGTCCGCGTCTCTCTGGATCGACGCCGAAAGGAACGACGGAATCGTAGGGATTCCTCGATCCCTGGCCCTCCAACAAAAGAAACCACCACAACCATGAAATCGTGTCCAGCCATTTTTATTTCTTTCAAAGGTTTCGCTCTTCCTCCGACTTACAAACTACCTTCATCACCTGAAATCTCGCCAAATTCCAACCAACCCAAAAACTGTATTTATTTATTCATAACAACAGTCGCTAAAGACACAAAAAGTTTTATCCAGTCTGATCCAGAGACAAAAATGAGTTTAAATCATTTCGTTTGGAAAGAAAACAACGACCTTGTCTCTTTAAATTCCTACATAACGGATGAATCGATTTTCCAACTGACGATATTCGACCCTCTTTTTTCGAAGAATGCACATGAGCCTGACTCGTGAGCTCTTCTATTCTACGACTCTTGTCCAGAGAGTGAAATACCTGCCGTGACATTGATATTGGGTTGCAGGGGCCGGGTCCTAGATTTTTCAATGATTTCTCCAAGAAAATTTGGGCAGGTACGGAAAATGATGAAAGCGTGCTTGAAAAAAAGGTAAGGGACAAGAGGGGAACGAAGTGGACTGAGCGAATGCTAGTCCAGTGCAGCTGTTGGTTAAAGCACCGAGAGCAGCTGTCGCGGACACTCGCTCGGCCTACCGTCGTGTTGCAGCTGCTATTCTTTTTCGCCCCTCAACCCCTATACGAGAAGCACCCCCGAAAACGCCTCGATTCCTACTAAAGCGACTCTCTTTAACCCCTTTCCCGATTAAATTCCGTGCGCACACGCTACACTGCCCTCAAAATTCTACTAACCTCCTCTACACTCTCTCTACTCTCTACCTATACTCCAAAAACACACTTGCGTCATTTTTAATTCAGAATTCCGTTCGCAAAAAAGAAATTGTATAATTATAGGTTCATTTTTATTTGCATTCCCATCGCATTTAATTTCGAAATACATATATATAGCTTAGCAAAGAGTACATGGCCACCAAATTCCTCTCGTTGCGTGTGTAACTAGAAACGCGATCCATGCGAAATGTTAAACAGACTCGGAACTGTGTTTGCACTGCGGTTAAATGCTATCTGATTCATCCGCTGTCCTATTACCGAAAGAAATACTGCGAGTGCAGAGAAGTTAAGTTTTGAACGATCTCTTGAAGAGAATGAATGAGAAGCATATAGTTCATAAATGCATGAGATTGAGAGAATGGTGTTGGTCCAATTAGGACCGTGAAAACTTTCAAGACGTGCGACTTTTTTTGCGAGGCTGAGCACGAAGCACCTCGATTCCGCGAAATGGTGAGAATGTCATGAAATGAGTTAACGTGGTCTATTAGTAATCCATCCGCGAACTCTGTCACTCTGTTCTCGGCGACGTGCGAACCAGGTGCAACGACCTGATGCCTCCTGGAACTCGATTTGCATGTGACTCAATTACAGAAAGGCAAAAGTAAAAAAAAAGACGAGGAAATGATCACAAATGAAAAGCCCCACGGGGGAGAATCGAAAGGCGAAAAGGAAGGAGACTGCAATCTTATTGCACTATCAAGGACATCCTCGAGTCCGAGACTGGATCGCACAATAATTACGCAAAGGCCATGCGCATGAAAGTAAATTTACCCACTGTAATACACTGGAGATCGTGCAGTAATGACAAAAAAATGTTAATCAGCGGAATACTGATGACTTAATGATTCGTAACGTGAGAAACCTCTGCAACTTAAAATGGAATCAAGTAGGTAAATAAAGGAAATTTCCTCAAACACCATCATCGATGCATAAATTATATCGAGACGACTATTCTCCTCTGATTCATTTCAAGTGCTTTTCTCATTTTCTTGCGTATAAGGCTGGTTTATAAAGCCAGCACTTTATTGATAACGTTTTTCTATGCTAATTCTCATGAAGCAAACGGCAAATTTATCTCTCTGCACTCATAAAAAAAGAATTCTTTGAATCAAACAACTATTGGCATTGATATATGTTTAAGTAAATTATTAAAATTCTAACTAAACATATCTGAGATTCTGATTTGACATGATTTTGGATCCAAGATTTGGAATTAAGATTCGCGGAATAAAGGTTTCTTTGGATTTGAGACTTTGATGCACCTTTGGCTAGACACGTCGAGTGGTTTTAGTACTTGAGTACGTGTGGTTTAATACACGCGTGAGCTGCAACATCGCTTGCGCTTACGCTCACGTTTATTCGCTCGCAAGTCGGCTCTCCTGATCCAGTCGGTCTGCAGGTTCGCAAGTGAAAGACAAGGAAGCGAACACACCCGCTGCAAAAAGAGAAAGAAAGACGAATCGAGTCAAGAGTGCGCGCGCGCATGAAGCGTGGGAAACTGTGCTCAGGCATCAGGCTCAGGTACCGACAGGCTCTTGGTTCGTTCCCCTAGCAACCAACTTTCGATAGTAGCTGCAGCAGGAGTCGTGTTATCCCTGTCCTATTTTCCCTATTCTTACTCTTCAAGATTTTCGACGAACCTTCCCATTCGGGTGAAATCTGATCTAGAAAAAAGTTAGGACATATCTGGTTTCCGAACTTGATTTTTTCTCGGATAAATGTGAAAAACATGACACTTTAGACGAATTTAGGGGGTACATACCTCGGAATTTCCTTACATGGTTGATTTGGTTAAGAGTTGATCCCAGAGGTCGATAGCTATTCGGTTTTTAAAAAGATTTGCAGCATAGAGTGAAGGAAGATTGAAATCGGATAGGTTTTGGAAAAAGAGATGTTGGAAATGAATTATGGCGATTGAGAGATACTAAACACTACCAGTTCTACCAATATTATTTCCACTTGGGATAATTGAGCCTCTGCAATTATCCCAGTGCTGTTTATCATCCCATCATACGAGGCTGCTATTAGGAAAAAGAATTGCTTCTAGTCCAGACTCTCAGCACTACTTAGAAAGATCGTGGTCCCTGAACTGAAGGATCAGGATTTTTTCAAAAGTTGGTAGGTAGTCTTTGGCAAAAAGTAAGTTGGAGGTTAATGCAGGGAAATTAGAAAGGATGCGGAATTGTTTCCTTGGAATGTGAGGTTGCACAGATGGTAGTCAACCACAGAATTTTTCGAGCTAGGAGAGGTATGATGTGCAGTATGAAAGTGATTGGGCTGCAAGTGAAGGAAGAATGCAAATGGTATAGTTTACACACGAAGCGTTGGCTGCAGCTTGTATCCCGCGGCAGTGGTGTTGGGCAACCGAGGCTTCGACCTCTGGATCGTAGGAGGATCTCCAATTCCAAGTAAAAGGTTAATAGGAGGGTATACTTACGGGTAGCGCAGTAGTCGCCCTTCCATCCGGAGAGGCAAACGCGTTCTCCGGTTGGGCTGCAGCTGTAATGCCCAAAGCTATCATCCCGAGGCCTACAGAGATTCTCACAGCCCTTGCCATAATAGTGAGCAAGGCAGGTCACCCTGTACTCGTAAACCATCTGCGAGTGAGCGCTCCGATGTTCATCTTCAATCCACTCAGTGCCAACATCTAACCACCTTTGGGTTGTCAGTCTCGTTATCAGCACTTTCTCTGTAAAACCAAAAAGAAGAAGTCTATTAGAGTCTTATTGTTTAGTCCATAGGTTTGGGATTTAAGAGAGGAGACAATAGATTGAAGTCCCGGAGGTGTGGATCTAAGATTAGAGAGGACTTTTGCTCCCGAAGTATATCGGCCTCGAGGGTAGACCGGACGTTCGTCCGCTATTGCTACTCCGTCGACGGTACGCATCCGGTACAAAGAACACTCTGGGAAAGAGGAGGAGTTTTTCATCCTCCTTCTGAACCTCCACCTCTTCCTCTTTCTTATCTTACCTCACCCGGTTTTCCTACTTCCCAAGAAACAGTGTTGCCACATTACGACATTTTCCCTCTCTTAGACGTTTTTTTATACTTTCCCTATCCTCCCTAACATAAGTACCTTTACTTTAAGTACTTGAGAAATTAGTCTTAAATTTAAACCCGTTCAAACTGGAACCTTCTTTTTCTTCATGCACCGTAAAAATTTTTTTCTTGAGCTTCAGGAGAGCTCTGCGTGTGAATTTTTGGTAAACAAACAGAGGTAGGTAGCCGAAATATGGATTTGCGCTTGGTTTGGATTGCTCTCATCAAGGGCTGGGGTTTTTAAGTCTGCAGTGATTTCAGCTTGAGATTTTTTTACGAAATTAATGGTTCGGGTGTATCCCGTGCAGAAGATAGAGGATGCGTAGAAAGAGAGGAAGCTTGTGTAGCAATCTGTATCGTTGTTTACGAACAGAGCCGAGTTTTCGGTCCGATGAGGAGGCAATCGCCTGAGGGCAAAGCGGCAGGCAAGGTCCTGACTCCCGTTTCGCCCAGCGGCGAAAAGTTACTTCCCTTCTGGGAAGACGCCGGTGCTCTAAGTATCTGCGGGCACGCCATTGGCGAAACGGGTTCCACCTTTTGTTCTTCCTCTCTTTCTTCTCATCCTCGCCTTACTTCGGTATGGTCCAGGCCATGGAGAGAACGGCTGGCCGTGAGAGACGCTTTTTCGATAGAGCCTCGAATCGAGCCTCCTAATCGTTCGGTGTTTATGATAATGCCTCTGGAAACTTGGAAACACGAAACGGATACTTTTCATCCTTACCCCCTTGACTCTCATTTTCTTCATTATCTCCTTCCTTCGAAAAATTGCTCTGTTAGATCCCTGTTTTTAATCATCCACCAAAACGAATTTTTTAAAAATATTATAAAGTAAGATTTTGTCTTTGTTCCAAGAAAAGCACTAAAGTTCGAGCCCTTTCTCTCACATGTTAAAAGTCAGTTATAAAAGATATGGTTAGCCCTTCTTTTCTTCTCTGGGCTTAAAGTCCCTGACCAATTATGATTTGTGTTATTGATGGGACGCTTATGAGGCAGGTGCTCTCTCGACAATACTCGACAACATTATCGATGACTCTTGTGTTATGAGAAGTAAAACAAAAAAGAAGGAACGGGTTGGCAGCTTGGGATTCTAAAACAGTTGATGTAAATGAACTCTTAGGACTGAGTCGTTCATTAAAGTAAAAAAGTTGACCATCTGCTCATCCTATATGCAACTATAGACTATCGTTCCAAATATATCTTTTCGAAATATTGAATTTTCATCCAAATGAAAATACAATTCAGTGAATCTTCTTCCACTTTCAAGGGCAATAACTCTATCCAGTGACAGTGTAAAAAAGTAATTCCTCCAGATAAGACATGCGTACATCATTGCACATGAAAGGGCTCGGAACGTAAAAAACTATGAATTGTGGCACATGCCACTCGTGGTAGATCTCTGTTTCAGCAGTTAAGAGTATCTGTTCGAGATAATAATAGATGCCGAAATACTTAGAATATGTACGTACTTGACTCGGCCGCGCCAGTTCGTCCAAGTATTTTTTAAAATAGTCTTTTATCGTCTTTCGCCTTGAAAACAGGCTACATTGATTCAAGACTAATTTCTCTAATCAGAGAGTATTTAAACGGAGTATATATTCGATTCTAAATCACCGTCTCTAGATCCAAGCTTGACAGACCTAACCGGCCGTGCTCGGGAGAGGGTGCATTTATTTTTAAATCTAGATTCTCGAGACAAAACAATCTCGAAATCAATCAATGTTCTGAGTAAACAATAAATCTCGATTATCAAGGCGAGAAATAGGTAGAAGTGACTTTGTTGAAAGAGAGCGATTCCATGTGTTATCAATTACGATTGTCGTGGGGAGATGGAGACCGGTGGACGTGCAGGTGTATAGGCCATGTCGTAAGCAGTGGTAAAGTAATAGTAGGAGAAAAAAAAGGGGGAAGGAGAATGAGAGAGTAGGAGAAGGGGATGGGCCTGAGAAAGGAAGCAGCATCCGAGCAACGCGGCAATAAAGGGCTTGTTTCGCTCTTACTCGTGTGCGTGTGTGAAAAAGTATTCGCTCAGGGACGTGTGTACCTGAGTTTTTAATGTAAGTGTGAGTAAGAGAGAAAGAGAGGAGGAACATCAACATCAGCACATTGTAAGCGGCGCTCTAGCGATAAAGGCCAGAATCTAGACAATGTCTGGCACAATGCGAATATTTAGAAGCTCAGTATGTAAACCGGTAGAGCGATACGATGGCGTAAAAATAGAAGCAAGGGAACTACTTAATTTCTTCTTCTTTCCGATTCGAAACTGCTCTGTTAATTACGAGTCACCCGAGCGGAAATTACGCGCTCAAGGTGCTGCGATGCATAGCCCTACCTCCTAGAGTCGTTTCTCCTTCCGGAGATCGTTCGATTAATTCATTGGTTCCTTGACAGCGCCACGGTTAATGATCAATCAATTACCTCAATTTCTTTTTTCCCTTCTTGCCTCGTTCAACTATTTCACATTTTGTGGACATTTTTTCTTTTCTGATATCTGTTTTTCTTGTTTCACATTTTTAATCACCTTCACTTTTTTTTTGAGTAATTTATGACGTCGTGTAACATAACAAGTGACTTTCATTATCGAGGAGGTACTTTGTGTAGGGAGGTTTTCATTGAAATATTTGCTGTTTACAACCCGCGGCAGGAGAAGCGACTCATCATTACTGTTCTTTGATCGAACAGGAGAAGTTAATGGCTCGGTAAACTCGAGAGAAGATTCAACGTTGTGCAAACAAGGGAGGGAGACTGATGGGTAAATGGTTAGAATCGAAGAGATAGGTGCTTAAGTGCAAACGAGAAAGATAGATGGATGGAGTGTTGTAGAACCTTACAAAAACCTAGAAACGAAAGCAGGACAAAAAATATTCCTGCGTTTGGAGGACTGAGGAATTCCCCTTCCAAATTTCGAGGACAGGGAGAGTTAAGAATAGGCCAACTGGAAACATTATTTTCGAGTCGCTTAACAATTTGTGCGTTTCACTTGAAAGAATTCAAAACATAAATGATGACAATTTATAATTGTCCAAATTGGAAAGCATCCAAAAAGTGTGAGACAGGGAGGCTTTTAGTCTGAAAGCATTCATCAGATTTCATCATCTTCCAGTGCATAGTTTTTTAGATTGCCTGGCAGGGCAAAGTGAGCCAGACAATTCAAACTGCAAAAGGAGAAACGAGAGACTGCTTCTTTTTTAACATTTCATTTAGAAATCTTCATTCATGAAACGTTGAGCACGTTGCTCAAATTTTTTTGCAATCTCATGTCCCCAAGGTCTCTAAAATATACCATTCCATTTCCAGAAAGCAAGAGAACCTTAAGGGAAGAGAACACAAAAGACCTCGTGGAGGAAGGTAGCGCAACAGTGCCTAAGAGCATGAATGAGAAGGTCTCTGTGGAGGTGGGAACGGGGGTGTTGAACACGTCAGATTCGGAGCTCGGCGCTACAAAGCGTCGAGGCTAGAAGCATCCTCGCGAATAGGGGGTGTCGAGTTACTGGTGTGGTGGAAGGTGGGTGCTACGGTTACACAGGAAGGAAACACTAGTGGCTCTGTTGGGTTCTACTATACGTGCAACGGGGTCTTCCAGCTCTCCATACGCACCACGTGTATGCTGCCTAGGTTATTGCTTGCAAGACTCGCTCACACAAACAATCTCATATGTAGCGTAATGACGCATCAGTGCATGTGTGAGCGGTTGAGTAGGATGTTACGGTAATACGTCTAGAGAGAACACTGAAAACAGGTCGAAGGCATCTATAGTGGGGGATAAAAAGGAAGAAGGTACCCTATCCTCGACGAAAGGGGAGAGGAGGTTAGGTCGTATCTGGTGAATGTCGCGCACGGCCGGAAGTGGCTTCTTGTCTGTCTCGGACCCGAGCCATCGCATCACACCCAGCTGGCCTGCACATGCCATCTTCTAGGTGTGCAATCTCCATACACTCAAGTTTTTAAGTCTCTCTTCTTCTGTTTGAGTTCACAGGATTAATTTGAGAGTCGATCCTCTTCCACGGCAAGTTCATATTAAGGATTCGAGGAAGAAACACCACCTCGGCTCACTTACCAGGCGACTGGTGAGTCGTGTTGTCCGCATCGTGATACGCCTCCACTATCAGCGAGAACGTGCCCTGTAACAAAAAACATTTCACAATATAATTAAGATGTATAAAAGTTAAGTACGTTTTCTGAAGGTGGTGCATTTATTGCTATCCTGCGATAGGCTGATGCCTATCAACCTAATGGCGGTTCAAATCCTCCCGGATGTACATGCACTTGTCAAATTTTTTTCAGAGTTCAATTGAAAATAGTTTGATTAACGGCTAGATAAAAGCAATAATTGTTATCGGGTTGCGTGTCTCTAATTTCACATCCGGATTCATTTCCAGAGGTGTAGGAAAGGATGTCAAGGGCCTTGTACAATTTTATTGTGTACCTAATTGTGTAATGTGCTACGTGTAGGTAGACTCTCGAACGTTGGCGATGGGCGCAATTTGCCTATAAGAAGAATCGCGTTTCGTACGCTTAATGGAAAATAATACAGCTTGTAACTTCTCATCTCACACCACTTCTTTGTTCAAGCAGAAAGGACAGATTGCAACATCTTTCAACAGAATGAGTCTCCTCCTTAGAGTCGAGCCTCAGAGAAAATTAAAAAAAATGCCTTTAGATGATCCTGCATCGATTTATTAAAAGATTTGAAAGTTTTGTGACGACGTAAGCGAGCACGCAACTCACGCACCTGGCTAGTGCCTTTAAGCGTATCGAAAAAGAGAGACGGAAAAAATGTAACCGGGTAAGGTAGAAAGGAGAAACGAGGCATGAAGTTCGTGGGTCGCAATCCCCTTTGGAATTGCACCGAGGGGTGCAAAAGTATGCGAGGGTTGACTTTTCGTAACGGCATGCCACCGGATATAAATCATATATGTGCATTGTGCATGCAAACACACAACAGAACCCAAGAGTATAATTGTAAAAGCACACGTGCGCCATCGAAATAATTAATTGCTAACGTTGTACCGTAAGCTGCGACACGAGCTGCGATATATAGCGAAATTGTGGACGGGAAACTAATTCGATTGAAATCCGAGTAGTCTATATGGTAACGAGTAATAATTGTCTAATGAAGGGACGATTAATACTGCAGACTACATGTAGCGGATTATTGAATAATTAGTAAATATAGGAGTTACACATCTCTATAAATGTCTCTATGTCTGAATACATCTCTGTTTGTACAAGTCCGTACGAAGCGTGGAACCTGCAATAGCAAGTTTAATTATTAACGTCACTGAGATACGTTTCACGGCCTCATTACGCTCGTTGAATAATAAACGTTTACATCTGCCATTGTCAACGAGTTCGCGTAAAATAGCCGCTTCAACGAATAAATCGCTCTCTGCACAAGCCTCTGAATTTTAATCTCAATTTTAATGCCGCGTCCAGTTTCCATGATAGCGTCTCTGCTGTCGTGTCACGATCGCACTTTAGATAAAAAGAACGTAAACCTCATTTTCTGCCTACTCAAGCTTATAACTATTCTTCTGAAGAAAGTCCTCAAAATTTAATTAAACAGATTCGAAAAAAATTGCAACAAGAAGGATCGTAACTCGATAAAGATAGAGAGATTAGGGGTTAGACAAATAGGTGCATAAACTTGGGAAGGGTTCCTTTCTTGCGGCAAGGACGAAAGACCATGGAAGAAAGGGAGAGGGATGAGAGAATAAATTGCAGAGGAGACAAATGCCACCGTGATCGCTTGCTAATTTATTACAGAGATTGGAATTAAGCCGACAAAAAGCTGAAAAAGCACCGGCATCCCGGGAACAATGTAGGGTGTGTTTCGGGCCTGTGCAGTTTGGATTGTGCGCTCCAATCCAGAGAGGGAACGAGGGAGAGAGTGAGTGAGGGTCAAAAGAGTTAGAGGAGAAGAGGTGTGCGGATGATGAAAAGGAGAAAAGGTAAGGAAGAAGAAGAAGAAGAAGAAGAAGAAGAGGAGGAGAAGGACCAAAAAGAGAGGAATAGGGAGAAAGAGGAGAGAACGAGAGTAGAGTAAAGAGTGAGATGGAAGATGTGCTCGGGAGTTGTTTCCCACGGCGGCGCAACATACCTCCACCTTCTCTCGCCTCTTTCCCTCTTACCCACCACTTCTCTCGATATACATATATAGTAAAATATATATATATATTTTACTATATATATATATATATTCTTAGGCTCTTTCTCTCTCAGAGTGAGGACAGCTCTTACAGGCTACCTTGCTTTGTATGCACGTATTAATCATCACAGAAGAAGCAGGTAGTTGAAACAATCCGACGATGCCAAGCTGTTACACTCTGCGTTTCCTCTTCCTCGTTTATACCGATCCAGATAAGCGATTTCGCACTGAAATAACTCGGAAGTGCTATCTGAACGATCTAACAATATCCGAATGTTCATTCCTTCTCCTATATGAGGACAGGTTTTCTGCAGTTTTGCACTACTCGCAACTTTGAATAAACCCTTATGAAGAGTGATATGGCTGGGTGTAGATAAAGGGGAGGGATAAGATGTAGACTAGGCTGATTTGAATGGGCATGAATGGAAAGTGATTGAATGAGACGAGACGGATTTAGAATTGAGTGAATCTCAAGTGCAACCGAGCGTTGCGGATGATTTTTGAAAACGCTTCAAGTAGTTTCACGCTTGACGCGACTGAAAACGAGAGGATTGAGTGGATCTATTCCCGGGACAGAAAGTACGGTAGTAGGTAGGTAGATACTAATAAGCGTAGCAGCAGGTATCAGCTGATACACCTTTCCGATGACCACGTGTCGTGCCTACGGGAAGGGGCGTTCTCGCGTACTCAGAGGAGAGTTCCTCCATGGAGAAGAAGATGAAGAAGAAGACGAAAGAGAAGAAGCAGAAGAAGCCAGGACTCAGACGAGGTCTTTCACAAGAGACCAAGCCCTCGGGACACAAACCCATTTCACCGCTATTACCACGATTCTCTTTAGAAGTACTTCTAAAACCCACGGGAGAAAGAGAGATCCAGACAGTGGCGACTTGGCACAAGACGATGATTCGAACAACAATCGCTTATTTGACGAAAAACTCAAGAACTCTTCAACTTTTTCACGAAAGACGCTGCGTCAGGTCCACAGATTTTTTCAATCCAGAAACTATAGAATTCTAGTATTTTGTAGTCATTAGAGCTAGTCGATGGGATCTGATGAAAGCTAATAGATGATAAAGTTGAATCGATAGCATCAGATATTGGCAAGATGAAAACTGAATCGAATCATTAGGATCGTAAAACAGATTACTGAAATCGATTCGCGATAGAGACCATTAGCGTTTGTCGCTGGGCCCATAACTTGTTCAAGGGATTGTACATCTCGGAGATACGAATCCTAGTATATGAAATTAGAATTGCGACTCGGAGCTTATTCCAGGAGCTGAATATTTATAAAGTATTTGTCATTTACGTAGAGAAGAAGTCTGCTTGAAGGGGTTAAAAGAAACTAGGGAAGATCGACCTCGTCGATCTCGTCGCGTGAGTTTTGTGGCTCGCGGTGAAACTCTAAAAATACCCGGCATGCAAGCGGACCCAGTCAATCCTCTCTATTTCTTTCCCTCTCTTTGTCCCTCTTTTCCCCGACTCGGCTGTAATTTATACTAAACGCTTCGCGAAGAGAGTAGCGCATCGCTACTCACGGGCAGCCATTCATCCGCTCGTCAAAGCCCCAGCCGCTCGTTCGCGTTCTTCCTTCTTCCGAACCTTCGAATCACGCAGTCCAGAACCGTGGGATTCTCTCAAAACCACGGAATATCAACCCCACACTCCATATTACCCATAAAAAAACACACACCAGAGGTTTAAAAAACGACCCAGGCTTGATGACTCAAGGTGTGCTGATATATGACGACGTCCTCTGAATTAACAACCTATGAGAATCCGAAAAGATCCTGATTCATTAGAATAATTCATGCGAGAATTCTTGATCAAGAGATAACAAAACTTGTCGATTGAAAAATTCTGAAACGACAATATCTTTTGAAAGGTTATTCTCATGAGAATATGAGAAAATAGTTGGATGTCCTTTGACTTGTAGCAACTAGTTCGATCTTGTTCCGAGGCTGGAACCACACGAGAGCACAATGATATTTCTCACAGTGCTAATCTCCTCACATTACGCACGTTCGCACGAAAAGGTACACACAGATGCAGTTACGTACCGACGTGCAGTGAGTAATCCAGATACGGAGAAGTCAGGGCTCGCTACTAGAAGGAGCTTTAATAAAACGATTTAGTATTTGGAAAAATGAAAAAGTCTTGTTAGTTCAAGTCTGGAGAAGTAAAACGAACGCGGATGAAAGTACACAGTGCTGGCACTGTGGTGTCGTGCTGTTTTAATAAGAGCAACTCTCCACTTCTCGAACACAAACGTAAACCAATTAAGAGTCCGAGAGGCTTGGCGAGGGTTACGATTACATATCCTATTCCTCTTAATTAATGACACGCGTTGCAAATTTCGATATTCTTCCCATAAAAAACCTTTTAATATCAACCAATATCCACCCTAAACTTTAAACTCTAAATCTCAGTCTAGATCCAATTTCAGACGTATTAAATTCTCTATTAAATCAAAATCTACTCTATTTTTTAGTCTGACCGCAAGACGAAAATTGCCAGAGATATTTTAAACCCCTGCTACTATAAGTAGGAGACTCGAGTTGTGTTTCCGATTGGGGCGTTTCATTTCGCTGGTTCGATCTTACTTTCTTCCCAAGTAGTAAACAGCTAGTGTATGATGCCAGAACCCATAATCTGTGCATCCTTCGTCTATAATTCTCAGTTCGAGTGGTCTCTGTAACAACCTACCGAAAAGACCATGTGGGTTCGCCCCGCTTCCGAGAAGGAAACTTCTCTTTTTTTCTTCTTCTTCCTGCTATTCCCAACTTCGAAAGCGGTGTGCTTTGACGGTCTAGCGTCTCGATATAGCTGACTTATAATATTGGTCGATACACTACATGACTACACGACCGGTCACGCCGAGTCCTGAACACCATATGGGTTAGTAAATTTAACTTCTGCCCTAGAGAAATGTGCGAGAATGAGAAAGATCAGCCATTTCTAACTTTATGGTGATTCTCTTTTACTACCTTTTAAAACCCTACTTCTCATTTTTTTTTTTTCAACAAAAAGAGTTTGCGGGATAGCTCTAGCTGTCCCGAGCAAAATAATTTTCAAGATTAAGAGTTTTTATGAGTGAATATCTTTAAACAAACTTTTCAATTCGAGTTTTGACTATGACTTGAAAGCTCACGTTTTTTTCTCAAAGGGACATTCCTCGCGAAGGGGAGAGAAGAGATAAAGAAATGGAGGGTTGGCGGGGCACAAAAGGTCGAGCCATCTGCCACTGGTGCGTTTCAGAAGAACTGACGTACGCCAAGGATGGTGGATGGCATCAGAAACGGCACCAGCAGGAGGGAGAGACAAGTGCTTTCAGTCCGTCTCTCTCTGCACCATCTGCTATTCAAATTCTCCTTCTCTTACACGTTGACGCACGTGACAAGTCTGGCGTGTGCTCCCATCTAAACTCTAATTTCTAATCTCAAGAAACAAAGTCCACTTACGACCATCTTTTTTTATGGATATTTAAAAAAAAATAAATAAAATAAAAAACTTACCGGCCATGTGAATTCGAAGGGGAATCTGATGGGATTGGTGAAACTTGGTTGAGCTACGTTGGGGCTCAGATTAACGACGTTTTCGCCGAGAACGGGAGTGACAACGTCTCCATAGGTGCATGGTGTTGTTGTGTCGATTTTCACCTGGTATTGTTTCAGGCAAACCCTAAAACGTGTCCGACATACACCAGAGCACTCTCCCGTCCTTGATGTACTTCCCGAGCAACACTTTCCCAAATTATCCTTCCCGTACTCGTTCACAAAAGACTTCAATCTCAGTTCGAAGACACCCGAAGCGTGCACCTGAAAAGAAAAATTCGTCAGTTTAAACTTCACTCAAATAAAAACAAACAGTTATAGATTCAGGATAGTTTGGAACATTTTTCAAGCGATAAGAGAGGTTCGCAAAGCTGCTAGTTCAATTTCAATATTCCTAAGCCTCGGGCCTTTATTCACACTCTAGTGAGTCACTAATGCTTGTATTAGGTCGTAATAGAGATAACCGACTTAGTGTTTACAAACAGCTGCTTATAATAATATTTATATTCGAGAATCAGATCTTACATGTGAAATGATCAAGTTAATTCCTTAAAGTATAGTATAAAAAACCCCATCTGTAAAAAGAGCTGTAAAAAGTTAATATACTTTTCTGAAAACCACAAGTACCTAAAAACTTTAAAACAAAGCTAAAAATTGTAACTTCGTCCTGGAACAGGAAATCGCGGTTGAATGATGCTAGTTTCGCTCCCTGATAATTTCGCTTTTTCAAATGTAAACCGTTACTCATAAAAGAAGTAAGATCCTTCAAGAAAATTCAAATACACATCAACGACTTCACGACGGGAGTCCATGGAGCATATGCTTAGTTTTTGCGCAAGCACGTGGATCTTCAAGGAGGATTTCACAGTTGAAAAAATTAGCCCATGGTGGTTGTGGCACGAGAGCAGATGGTTAAATTCTCATTAATTAATCGCATTATTTATTCAGAACAAGAGATAGAGAGAGAGGGGGGGAAGTATGTTTGCTTGGAAGTCGGTCAAACTTGCCAAAGCTTAAATGACAACAATAATAAAATTTTAAAAATAAGGTAGAGTACTCTCGTGGCCTCAATCGTCGCTGGATTTTTTTTTCCTGAGTGAACCTCCAATAATGCATATGTATAGTCCGTCGTGTCTTTGCTCTTGTGACACAAATATCCCGTCTCGCATATGCCGGCAAGAAGACAAAGTCGTCTCGGCTCTATACTTTTTAAATCCCCGACGACCTCGCACCCACGCGATAAACGTGCATTTGACAGACGCAAAACTGAACCTAACTGTGCAAAAGATAACAAACTCTGGCCAACAGATTCACATTAATCAGAGTCATTTCTAAGTTAGATGTTATATATTTAAAAAAAGGCGTATGAATTTTGATAAGTCTGAAGGTAGAATTAAAAGGAGATATATTATCTAGTTTAAATCCTTTCTCGCTGAAAGGAGATGCTACCGGAAATTAGCATAACTTTAAAATGGGACAGTATAATTTTGTGATTCTGGGAAAGATCTGAATGAAAGCGTGCGAGAGTGGGATATGGTTATTTTTTTGCAAATTGTTCGAGTCAATGCCAAAAGGTTTCCAGATGAGAAGGAGGCGTGAGATATCGGGTGCAAGGAATTGTCAAAGTGAGAAACCCGGTGTTCTTTTATCGCCAACGGGGGCGTACCGGTGCCTCTATTACCTCGTAAAAGGCAAAAGCCTACCGGCACAAGGTCCTGCACGGGGATTTCTCACTTTTGGTGTGGAGGAAGAAGCTATTCCTGGATCCAATGCCTCCGGAGTATTTATGGATCCATCGGTATGTATTTCGTCATAAACTTGAGGTGCCTTCAGTAACGCTCAGATTTGATTGTCTTCCTCGAAATCCAAACTCACCATCTGTTCTTTTGGTTGCCAAAATAATTTTCAAAACCATTTTGCGAGGGATAAGTTGAATGCAAACTTGACAATATAAGTTTCGCTTCATTTTTCTCTCTGTTTTTGGTATTTGTTGGTGACAAAAAAAAAGAAGCGCCAGTACTTTGACGTTTACCGAAGTCGTAACGACGCGAAGATCGTCCACGAAGGAAATGGAAAGGCGTCGACTCGACCAAGAGGAACGGAGAGAGGCTAGACAAATCTAAAAGAGTGGAGCCAGATTTAGCGTTGTAGTAAATCCGCCGTTAGCGTTGCTCTCCTCTTCCTGCAGACTTGAAGCAGTGGCGTAATATTTCTTTGATTTACTGCCAGGATATCGATAGCGTTTCGAGTTATGGTTTAAGTTTTGAGAGAGATAAAAGAGTTTAAGAATCTCAGTCTCCAACTCCAGACTTGAAACTGCAACCGAGAAATGTTTCTTGGATTCAGAGGGACATTTATTTGTTTCTAGAAACTCCTGACAAACTGTTGTGACAATTGTTCTCTTTAAAAATACAATTTGATCAAAAATCAGGAATCGAATAAGAACTCTAGAATTAAGACAGCTGTCAAAGTAAAAATTCCTCCTGAACAAAATTACAAAAACGATTCTCCGTAACTCTGCTTCCGAATCTGCAAGAAGCGGACAATTTTCTCGGAGTGAAGGTTTCTTACGCCAATGAATACGAGAGAGTGAGAGAAAAGGGAATTGTTGGAACTGTAGGGAAAGAGTGAAAAGGAGAGACATCTCTCCCAGGAAGAATTCTCTTGGAACCCTTGGTGAGTCGTGCCAGCAAGAAAGAAAGAAATAAAGAAACAAGAAAGATGAAAAGAGAAAAGAAGAGAATGGCCAGAAGGAAAGAATGAGAATCGGTGGAAGGATTCGTACTACATCAATTTTCACCCTCGTCTCACCCCCCCCCCCCCCCACACACTCACAATTGTACAAAGACTGACTGGCTCACTGAATGACTTTGATTCCGGACTAAACATCATGTCATTCATTGGAAAGAGTCGTAGGTCGGAAGAATCAATCACTTCACGCAAACAGTGTTACGATGTTATGAATCGAGAGGCTTGGCACGTTTCCGTTTTAAGATTCGCCAATCAAGAGTGATAGATGAACAAGTATAATTGAAGTCATAAATTTAGAGTAATAAAATTTTCTCGACGGGAGATTTCAACGAGCAACGCGATCACGGTGACAGTTTTATGAACCACCGAGGAAAAAAATTGCTCAATTCGATTGCCTGCTTCTTTTTCAATGTTACCGATTTTTTTTCGCTTATTTTGAGAAGTCAAAATGAAAGTTGAGCTTGATTTACTCCCTGGATTATGAAAGTTTTTGAATTATTAGAGAATATTGATTTAGTGTTGGCAAATTTGTAAAGGATATTGAATTCGTGAATTAATTACTTTACTGAGGGGAAATGTTCTCCCTAAAGAGAATTACCGTTTTATTTTATGTTTATTTAAAAATACGAGAAAGATAATATTTATTAGTTCTTAGATTTAATGAAGATTATAACTCCATTTTTAGAAGTCCCTTTTATTCCTTTTGAAAAGATAATACCAGATAATACTACAATACAGGTATCATGGAATCTTATTTTTAAAGTCTACTTATATATATTAAGTTGTTTCCAGACAATGCAAGTAGTAAAGTAATAATTTTAGATGCTGAATTAGGTAAAGTTTTAAAGTCTTAGTTACAAAACTATTTCAATTATTATTTAATGTCTAATAGTATAATCTATAGTCCTATAATATAAATGATAAAATGCAGAATAGTAAACTGCAACCGTTATGTTAATAATCTTGGAAGAAAAACTAGCAGTGAATCATAACATTCTTTAAGATTTACTTTTTTCAGTCTGGTTGATTTTGGCTTATGTTCAGAAATTGAAGAAACTTTATTCTTGGAGTTAAAGTTCTTTCTCAAATTTCAAAATAGACCAACTTTGTGCTATTTTAATTTTTTTTTTACTTTAAAGAATTGCTCCAAACTGAGAATAAACAAATATACGTTAATGTACGTTAATTCTCTAAACTTGAAACACTTTCACGGAGGAAGTTTCAGATTTCATTAAGGAAGAAAATACACTGAACAACTAAATCTTCGCTTTTAAATATTTTTGCATTAAGAAATATTATGTAAATTAAAAATTTGTCAGAACATGAGTGCTATTATTAGAGGAATTGAAATAAGGGTGTTTTATTTATAACGTGACTCAACCGTCAGAGACTTTAATTTGAATTTTAGTTGACTTTGCGATACTAGACTCGATTAGAACTTAGAAAATGGATTCCACTTGGCAACGTTTTATAAAGCTGTCACACATATAAATATCAAATTTTCGATTTTCTAAAACTAGAAATAAAAATCGCGAGTAATTTTTCACCTAGAGACACAATTATGCACTTAACGTTATTGTCAGTGAGAACCTGAACTTCTGATAAACGACTCGCGCGCAATTTTCAAATATCCTCCCTGTCATTCTTTTCTCAGAATTCGTTTGAAACTCGAATTGACTTATCGGTTATCATTGACTTACCGCTTTCGGAGATGGTAATAGAAAGAGGGCCACCGTCCACACAAGCATCGTGGTCCACATGTTGGAGGATGATATTGGCGTGGATGTTTACGCCTTGTTATTGTCGCCGGAGGAGCTTTTGCTCTGTTCTCGGCGGCGTTACCTCCTCGAGGGTAAAGCGCTTCGCAGCATAGCCGTCCGGACTCACACAATACGAACGCTTTGCGTTCTCAAAACCAGAACAAATAATAATTAAAATAAATCCTCTAGGATCACTGCACTTGACACTTGTATTCCATTAATCCGCTGGACTGCCGGTCACTAAACGCGCACGTTGTCAGACTCAAAAAAAACCTCTCCACTCGATAATAATACAAGTTCACCGTTCCCTTGCACGCATCTTCCACGAAGCACCGATATCAATTTTGAGTTAGCGAATCTCGATTTCGAATTACCTTGATTATTTCGGGAGTGGCGGGAAAAATTAGACGTTTCTCCGAGTCAGTGTGCACTATTATAATATGATTTATAATTTACAATTAATTATCTGTGATTAATTATTTTTTAATCGGGAGGGGGACTCATAGGGGGGAGGGGGAGAAGCGTACACACGAAAAGCACGAGAGTCACTACTCCACAGCCGAGGTACTACTGGCGCTGGATCAGCGGCCCGAGATTCCCCCTTGGGAAAGTAATAAGTTCTCTCTCTCGTTTTCTCTCTCTTTGGCACTATTCGCCGCTACCGGCCGACACTAGAGACACACAGTGTTAAATCGATGAACTACCGGCTCACTGCTTGCACGATCGACAGATGATGAGGTCGATTTCTGCTTGAAAACCACACTCGCGCAAACAAGTAAAGATGATTTTGTATTTCCACAGAATCGACACTATTCTGGACGAAGGAAAACTGTGAATGGTTTTTTTTTTTCTAACTCGCGTGTTCACGGAATGAGCGGCAGCACGCATTTCTTTCAACGCACAACCCTCGACTGGAGGTACTAAGCGGGCAGCACCCCTACTTATAATCATGGTCCCAATGGGGAGAAGGGGAGAGACGAATTCGACGAGGGCTGGTGACCGGGAGGGGAGGGGGAGGCAGCTGCAGGCCGGCTGCACGCGCCCACCCCCACCACTCGCCACGAGAGTACGAGACACCCCAACCACCGGTGGACGAGGACGATGGAAGTTGGCAACTTCCTTGTCATATGGTGATGTGTTGCTCTTTGTCAGATGCAGGAAAGAGAGTATGCGATGAAGAGAGAACAAATATGAGGTCCCACCTTCCCCTACATCGGTGAGAGTCTTTGGAGTAATGTGCCACGAGATACATAAGAGACAACCCCCACCCTGGATACGATGGCACGCGTCGCGTGCCACCTTCCAGTGACGTCATGCGAGCCTACGCGTCTTTCGATACGTTTTACGCTTACGCATCGTGGTCGAGTAAAATCGAGGCTGAGGAGTCCGGGAATTAAATTGAACCAAAAGCCGACAGTTGACGAGATTTTCTGGAAAGGAAATTGAGGGATCTATTATTTTCAGATTCATTTGTAATTGATGATTCAGGTAGACTGTTTGGAAGTTTCACTGTTTCAATGACTTTATGGAAATACCATAATTAATTTTTATTAACTTCAATTAGGAGTTATCTAATGAATTTAAATTTAAGGGATTTTCTCAATGCGATCTACAACTTTTGTTTCAATTTTTTAAAAAATTTTGAAGATTAGCTGAGATAATAGCAATAATAATTATAATAATAATTATTAGCGCATGGTTAATCTGCTTTTAATTTAAATTGAAATCATCTCTTGACTTTTTCAGGATCAGAACTGATTGTGAGCTAATGCTATTTTAATTCGCATTGCTCTTGTGTTCATTTTACCTTCATTTTCAATTACGTGCAATTAATTCACAGTTAATTGACTTTAATTTATCTGAAATTAATTAAATCGTGTTGGAATGATTAATTTTGTCTCAATGCACTTCAATTCTTTGCAGTTAATCTTATTAAAAAATATGTGCTTGTAATATATATTTTTAAATATAATATATATTTTTGTGTAAAATACTAGAACAATTTTTATCGCTATTCATACTGTATTTTAGAAAATATACACAATGTTATCTCGTAGTAGAACTAATCTATGCTTGGTCAGGCGGATAGCTATATGTTGTTTAGGCTTCAGATCCAACACACCTTCACCTGCGCGCAATTTATAATTCTTGATTGAAACAGGCTGCCCTTGAATTTCAGATATTTTTGATATTTAAATTATTTAAATTATTATTTACAGCAACCTCATCCTATTCGTATTTATTTTCTGAAAGATTCTTTATTTATTTATTTTTTTAAACTTGTCTCTGTGTTTCCTAGAAGTACCTATAACAATTTTATAACGAAAATGTTTTAATAATAATTTCAACCAAATTATTTCAAAACACTGATTCTCAGTTACTCTTTTCTCACAATTTTAATCAGTGAAAAATCACTGAAATTTTAAGTAGTGTATTAGTGACAATTACTGTAAATTTCAGCGAATTTTCACTGATTTTTCACTGATTTTCAGTAGATTTTCACTGGATGAAATCTTGAAAAGAGAGTCACTGAAAATGGATTTTGATAGTTCGTTTTGATGAATGTGTGCGAAATTTTTGTGATTAACGATGCCGGAGACTAACGAACAGTCACAGAAATATTTTCTGAAAAATTTAATAATCGATAATAATCGAACAATTTTTAATACCGATGCCTGCCGATATCAAGAAAGCAATTATTTTTAAGCATCGATGTTAGAATAGAAAAGTGGTCAATCATTTTACCCATTACACATTACGTGTTTGAAATATTTCAGAGATCTTCTCATTTTTCTTTCAGTCTAAGTTTTGGCTTCTTTAGCTGCTATAAAACATTGTTTATCGCCGATGAAAGAGGTTTTTTGCTAGACGTCTGGGATGTTTTACTGCGTCCATACCACAAACTACACAGTCGTGTTATTAACAGAGATTTACGCGCACGAGTGCCTTCGACACTAGGTTTTGCCCGGGAACTCGTAGGGCAAATAGGAAGAGGGAAAATGCAATTCGTGCCGGGAACAATGTAAAGTCGATGCGTGCGAGAGACAGGTCCAAAGCATTATGCTCATATACAATAGCTGGGCGCAATGTGTGCACCGTAATAATCTGTCACCCCGCCATACCAAGAAACATTCATTCGAGGGGTCCTTTGCACCCTATCCCTGCTGACAATGACAGGGAGGCCCATGAGTCCTATACAACCATGCACAGAAAAATTATATACGTGTCGTTTATGTTTATAAATGGCGCGTCAGAATAAAAAATGCAATCAATCAGAACAAACAGACCAAAACTAAAAAAGATAATAAAATGCTACTGTGGATTTTATTTTCAAACTTGTATATACAAAATATCAGAAGATATTCCAATTTAGAAGTGATAAGGACGCTAAATTATATATATATATATAGATATTTTTGAAGGTTTACTTATAGTTTTAGCTTCGAAAGACCAACCAATAAGTAATGTCATTTCTCCACTTTCTAATAAATAAAAGCTTTTCATGGAATTTTATTAAGGGATGGTAAAATATTTTTATGATTTTCAAATGATTTTATGGAATTTTAAGATATTTTTTGGAATTATAATGAATTACAGTTTTTTCGAGATATTTTAGAAATTTTTAAAGATTTTTATAGATTTTTAGGAATTATTTTAGAGATTTTGACAAATTAAGGGATTTTAACGAACTTTATGGCATTTTAAAGTTCTCCAAGGAATTTTAACCGATTTAAGAAGATTTTTATGACTTTTAAAAGATTTGCGAAATTTTAGGGGTCTAAAAATTTCTTTAAAAAAATTTTTAAGATTTTTAGGAATTAATTTAGAGATTTTGACAATTAACGGGTTTTAACGATCAGTATTATTCTGAAATGTACCACATTATTAATTAACTTTCCTTAAAAGAACTATTCATGTAAAGTGCAATAAACAATAATTAGACTCAGAACATTAATAAACTTTGTGTGTGCAATTTGTGACAATAAACAAATATAATAATATTTCGTGGGTGTTGACTTATTTTTAGCCTTTTATTCAAATTAACCACATTTTTCCCCTACATTTTAATGTTCACGTTTTTATAAATATCAAGAAGCATCTTTAAAATTTACTTTGTTCTTCGTTTCCGCCTCTTAATTCATGTTTCCCTCAATGTGCATTAGTACAAATTCGTTTTCAAAAAAAGATAACATAATTCATGTCGAGGGTGACTTTTTTCATTTTTTCCAGACAAGTTTTTTTTACGCTCGATGCAATCGCGACCTTACAATAAGAAAACCTGCCATGTGGCATTGCACAGGAAAACCCGAGTTACGCTGAAGATGTTTTGAAGCGCGCGTGCCAATTTCCGCAGGTGGCTTTAAAAGGGCTTATAATTATTACTTCAAAAGCACGAATACCATAATTATATTCACGTTCTCATAACTTATTGACGAAAAAAAAAGAAGCAAACAAGGAAAGGTAAATATTCTTTAATAAATGTAAATTACAGGTGGTGTTTCCTAAAATTTTCAATGGGTGCAGAGGATTTCCGTATCATTATGGAATATCCTGAGAAAAGGTACTTTTTGATCTATATTCTATAGAATTTCCATCTCTACAGATGATGCATAAAAATGCAATAGAATATTATATTCTCACTATAATAAAAATACCTCTGTTCCATACAAACGGAAGTAAATGGTCTAAATTTTGGTGAAAAATACGAACGCAAGTAAATATTTCATTACAACTGACTATTTTCAAATAATTTTAAATAAAAGACTTTACTAATTGATGTTCTGTGTTTAATGAAAACCGCCCTTGTGTAATATATATAATCTTATCAGAGAATGGGAAGGCTTTAACAATTCTAATTCTACTATTATCTACAATTCTAAGTTACAAGCTGCAGCTTTAGTTGTTCTTGCTGGGGCAATTAGCTGTCTTGAATGCGGTCGAACCACCGTAACCAGATAGCAGGTTCTTCCCCGATTTCCTTACTCTTGACCAGTATATATTTACTGCACACAGTCGCAACACTACACTGCTACTGCACTTATACAATAAAAATGAGTAGTCTGACACCCTTTTGTTACCTTTGATACTTTTCAGCGTGAGTGAGGTTTCAGAACTGACGTGATGTTTACCATGTATAAAGTGTTGCACTTCAGATGCTCACTTTTAAAAGGAGAAAACTTAATAGTCAGGTTTAGCAATTATAATTACTGGACCAGGCAAATTTAGTTTAGCGCATTCAATTATTTAAATTTGGAAGGCTATATTTTAAGAAATGAAAATTCTGAAGCAGATGAAACATTTAAAGCCGAGTAATTTGAGCCTTGAATTAACCCGTACAGATATTGCCCCATTTTGCCCTATTTAAAATGGGGTTCTGATGAGGCCCTGGGGATTTCTATTTTCAATAAAAATATTTTTATATAATTAGGCATTTATGGGACGATATAATAGTAACATTCAAGAGTTTTTCATGTCAAAATCTTAATTACATCGGGAAAAATAGGAAATCCTCCACATTTTCTACACTTTATTATTTATGAAAATATAAAAGATGGTTATATGAACTTTACACAGTTTTTCATGAAAATTATTATTAAAACAAGAGTGATTTTGAAAGTATTTCAAAATTTTTAAAATGGTTTCAAGGGATTTCACAAATTTCAAAAAATATTTGTTGTTATCAAAGTACTTCAAAATCTTGAATTTTTTTATATTCCTTAAAATCACTTGAAATCTCTTGAACTCCTTTCACATTCTCTGATAACTCTGAAACTTCTTGAAAATTCATTTTTATATTATTTTAAAAATCTTTTGAAATTGTTTAATATCATTAAAAACCCCTTACAATATTTACAAATATTTTTAAATAATTGAAAATCCTTAAATGATTTAAAGTTAAAAGCCTTTAAAATTCTTTAATATAATTTAAAATCCCTTGAAAAACTTTACAAAATTTGTTAATTACTTCAAAATCTTCAAACTCTTAGAAAATTCTTTCAAACCACTTGGAGTCTATTGAAATCGCCTTGTGGGGTTCTTTCGAGTTTTCCAGATCAGGACCACATTAGAACTTGGGAAAATAGGCCATTACCAAAAAATAAATTTTACAAAAATAATAAAAGTACATAAAAATTGCAAAATTCAATATTTTGAAAAATCCTTTCGCTACAATGCTTTCTCTATGAGGAAGGAATACAAAAATTCTAAAAATAAATCACATTTCAGAGTGATTTAGGCGGTTTCTATGAATCTGGAAAAAACATTAGCACCTTTAAGATTTTGAAAGTCACTGTGTTTAATCGCATTCAAGTAAACACGTCGTGATAAGGTGCAACTCAGTAAAAGAAGCCTTGGTTGTTTTCGTCGGTGCCCTCAGAGAACCAGTGTAAGAGGGGCTTGAGGCCCATAGGTGTATGGTATACTTCCGGTCACGAGGTGGTTCAACAGGTCAGACCGATGGGGGAGCCAGATGGAACCACTTCCGGCCCTCATCTGCCCCCTTCTCTAACCACCTTCCGCTCCCCCTACCCCGTCTACACAACACTATTTTATGCTTGGCCGGTTTCGTACATTGGAAGCAAAAGTAATGCAAACCTAGGTGCGCGTGTACATAAGCTTATATTTTCTTAAATTGCAATTTGCAAAATCCTTTCCCTCAAATCTAAACTCAATATCGAACACGCACATGAAGAATATTCCACTTTAATGTTTAGTAAACCTTTGTCAGTTTTTTTGACAACTTGATGATATGATTGATTTTATTTTATGTTCGAGTGTCTAATTTTAGAAAATTTAGTAAACAATTAGTACTATCTTTGTTAATAATTTTATAAATATGCAATTGTTTTGATAATTTTGGTCATATTTTGTCGTAAAAAAATTAAAATCAAATTAAAATCATGTTTTTTAAACATTAAATATTTATTACTCTTAATAATAAATACTATAAATAATTTAATTTAAATGGCTCAACTGTTTGAGATATTAATGAACTATAGAATATTTTTTTTTAATTACGTAAATCTTAAATATCATAATGTACAATATGCAGAGTAATAATTATTATTCATAATATGACATTCTTTTGCAATATATACTCTCTAAAACGAAATTATCAGTGAGATTTTCACTGAATCAATCAGGGAAAAATAATTTAGCTTTTATAGTTTATTTAGCAGATTTGATTTAGTTGGTTTCAAAGGATTTCGAAGTGCAAAATATTTTCAGTTATTCTTTTCTCGTAGTTAGAATTTATTCATGGAATTTCATTATGGGATATTAAAATATTTTTTTTATTTTCAAAATATTTCATAGAATTTTAAGAAATTTTATGAGTTTTAAAAGATTTTGCGAAATTTTAAGAGATCGAAAAACTTTTAAGATATTTCAATGAGTATAATGGCATTAGTAACTTTTTACTAATTTATTAATTACTACTACTAATAAGTAAAATTTTACAAATTCAGATTGAGAGAGTATGGTATCCTATGTGACCTCTAAATGATAAATAGTATGAATCCATAGACAATATGGATATTAGAGAATGTATATACAGCATAGGAATAACCACGGGATTTATATAAAATAAGTGCTGTGTAAAAAATCTGTGTAGCATGAAGCACTTATACTTTTAAACTTTACCGAGGTTGACCGACACATGAATCCGTCACGCGACTCCTTCCGTTCGCTCATTCATTCGTTCAGGCTACATATATGCATGGTACTTTCGACAACGAATACACATCGGTTTGGGTATAATTGTGTGCACAATACATGTGGTAAAATAACGTGAATGTGTACGCGAGCTTACTTACAATAAACACTTCAAGAGTATAATAGATCAATGGTCTCTGTGACGCACAAAGGTGGTCACAATTCTTCATGCCGATCAGGTATAGGATATTGCAGATGAGATAGTTGCGATTGGCATCGATAAAAAAATTCTTTAGGTTCACGATTCTGAATATTTTTCAACTTTGCCACGCAAAGCCACGTATTTTATTCGTCAAAAAAATCCGTTTTAAAACTGTAAAGTTGCACCCTTTCGAATTTGAGGATTATAGCCGCACATGGACATTGAAATTCGGATTAATTTATAATTATATGTCAGTGACTCATCAAGAAATTATTGAATAGATTAACAACTGTCAGATACCAATATATCGGTAATTTCCAAAGTACCTAATTAGTTATTCTAATATGCCGTTTCGTATTGACAATAGTCCTATATGAGTTTTAATTTGCCTTAACCTACTTTTGTAATTTATTCCCTCTGAGGTCTTCAACTCACTCAACAGACATATGTTCATCCCCCATGATCCAGAAATATTCAACGCATGCTCTATGATCTATGCATTTTAAATATTAAGGGTTGTGTTTTAAAGATAAAAGAAGGTTTGTCATTTCGAGAGTGTTTTATCTTCCATTTAAAGAAACCCCATGGTGCGTGTCAAAAGTAGTATAGCCCTGTCAAAAAAGGTCTTGGGGCAAATTTGCCTCACCTGCAGGACGCCTTATTCTAATTACATTTTATAAAAAACCTCTACCCTTCTATTACCCAAGGTCGAACAAAAAATAGCCCGGAAATGGTAGCTTCCTTATTATATGATTTTTTTATATAACAGTTGCCTATAGAAAGGATTCTCAAATATAAGAAATTTTTAACTTCGTAATTGTATGTTTAATTATGTAAACAAAGCTTGGACTGAATGCAGGAAATAGTTAAAAGGAAATTGTTTACTGAATAAATACGATATGCTGTTATGAAATCATAACATACATCAGCATAAACCACGTATTTCTGCAGTTTATTTTGCAATATTGAAATATTGAAATATCGAAATGTTCTCTCGTGAAGATATACTGTGTACTGAAAGCAAATGAATGTATAGCTAGGTGTGCAAACAACTTCAATAGATTCACTCCAGTGCTCACCGTCCTGTGGCAAACAATCCGAAATACCTCCGCGCACCGGAAATGCCACTTAACTCTACTAAAACTGCTAAAAACGTTTTTTAATAATTTGAAAGCTGTTTGCTATAACAAAAGAAAAACTTTAAAACCAAAAAAGTATTTTATGCTTTGAATACTTTACTTGCAAGCAAATTTCTCTGACAGAAAAGTATTAAAAATGCGAATACATTTTCAATAACAATGCTATTGAAATTTTGAAAAAATTTCGCATAATGTCACGCTAATCTTTTGAAAATCAATATGAAATATTTTGAAATCACCTCAAATTCTACGGAATCCCTTCTTTGTTAATATTTCATGAAATCCCTTAAAGTTTCACTAATTCTTTTAAAATTTCATGCAATCCTTCAAAATTTCGAATAATCTTTTAAAAATCTGTTGAAGTATTTTTAAATTCCACTATAGGATATCAAGTTAAAACTATTAGAAAACCTATATATTTCCGTCTCTTAAAATTGGCTAAATTCCTCTAAATTTCATGAAATCCTTAAAAATTTTACAAAATTAAAAAAAAAATTAAATTCCTTAAAATCATTTTAGAAATGTCAACATTTCTTTAAATTCTTACAAGCTTCTTAAAATCCTTTACAATTCCACTACAAACTTTTAGAACCCCTAAAATACGTTAAAATCTCTTAAAATTTTTGAAAACCTATTGAAATTCCTTAAAATTATACAAAATCTTTCAAAAATCATAAAAATCTCGTGAAATTCATTAAAATTCCACGAGGAATTATTGAAATAACTTAAAACCACTTTAAAACCAAAATCCTCTAAATTTCTTGCAAGCTTTTTAAAATTATTTAAAATTCCAAGAAATATTATAAATATCATAAAAATATTTTTTAACCCTTTGAAATTATTTTAAATCACTTGAAACCATTAGAAACCCGGAGAATCTCAAAGAATGCTTGATGGAAATTCTTTATATAATCCATCGAAATTCTTGAAAAGCTTCTAAAATATGTTAAATAAACTATAAAAGTCATATATGTAATACGAAAACAATAAAAAAGTTAGCGAAAACTGCAATTTCTATTTTCCCTATAACAGCTACTCGCATTTCCATGATATTTCCTAGATTTTCCTGACAAATTTATTTTTCCTGACACTTGACCACCCTGCAAATCACCATATTTTTATTGAAAATATATTTTTATTCACGAAAAGCCCTTTAAGAAAGCTGAATTAATTTTTCCGAAAAATAAACTTAAACTTCCAGAACTTCCCACCAAATCTTCCCCTCGGGCGAATGATACCAGACGCCACGTGCGCGGCAATATGTACAGGGACTTATGTTCTGGCGCGAAATAATAATTGCAGTCGGCAGCAATCGTGACTGCGAATACGCACTAGAATTTACACCAGCTTAGTGAGGATTAAGGGCCTCCTAAGGCGGTTCTTGCAGTATTCGCATGCGTAATCTTGGCCTTTGATCTCTTTTCAGTTCCGGTGCTTCCTCCTCATCTATATTCAGTTTTAGATCCCGACAATCGCGGGTTCACGTTGAAGATACCCATTCCCTGAGCAAAAATCAGAAGAGTGCCGAGAGGCCCGAAGCCTTATTGTAGCAGTGGCATACCCCCTCCCTTGACACGGACCTCTTGGGCCGCAAAAGTAGTGAGGATAGGGGCACGCGTGCCACGCGCCCGAACCAACCCGAAACGGTCCGAAGTTTTCCGAATGTCGATATAACGATAATAATCTCTCGTGACCCTGCCGGGCATGGCCCCACCACCGACGATATGTATCGGGTGTTGCAGCTGCTGTTTCTGCTGTCGAATCGAACCTTCTTCTTTTTTTCTTTACTTCCTTCCTTCCTTTCCTCCTCTCCAGCCACCTCCTTTTTTTTTTACAAAGAGCCACTAGTCTTAACAAAGCAAAGGGTTCTTCTCAAATGTTTTCTTCCGATATGTTTTAGAGAGCAGTTGTTGATCTGGATCCACACCAGTAATTTCGTCTTGTACTGCTTTCGCCGACACGAGTCCAACTCTTCTTCAAGTTTTTACCTTCCGAGATATTTGTTCCAAGTACTTTTGAAAACCTATAATCATTACTCCCCTCATTTACATCATTCACACTTCAAACTTAATAGGAATACAGTAGTAGTTACTTGGTATCACTTAAAATCAGCCGAATTTTAACCATCTTTTTAAATGTTACATTCTCAATGTGGAGATTATCTCTGTATAGCTTGGAGCAGGAAGTAATAACGAGAAAATGTATATCAAGACAAGATCACATTAATCAGAAGGACTTGATAAATTTAAAGGGTAAGAGTACAATTATAACTGTACTTTAACCCTGAACTCATTAGGTGAAATTGTTAATGTAATTTCGAAAGCAATCAATACGTTAATCGCAATTTGGAAGCCAATCGTAATCAATTTTGCTTGATATGAAGTTAATTTGTCATAATTATTTCAGAAAGGAAGAGTTAATATTAAGAATTCGAAACTCGAACTGGTCTCGATGTGGAGTGCCTTGGATTTTGAAACGGATTGTATAAGTTGTAAATTGGGCGTTGTTGTATATATGAAACAGAAAGAGTGGAGAATTGCATATGTCGGTGATCAATCAAGCAACTTATTCGATCGAGTGAATCGATTTGAGCATCCCATCGACTTTCGATGCATGCAGTTATGGTATGGGACTCAAGTCAACTCGTTCACTCGTTGCACCAGCGTGCAGCTTCACCTGCACCTGCAACATTCACTGACCGTACGCATCAGAATATTCCTCTCCTCCAGCTTTCTTTCTGATGCCTGAGTGCCTCGATTCTACCCTCCACGGTTTATTACGAAAAAAGGATCTCGATAATCTTATATTCTGAACGGGACTATCAATTCAGTTCGACCAACTTTATAATATCCTCCACTCCTTATATTTCGGAGATCCGCTATATTAAAATTATAAAGGTCTTTTGAGTAATCCGATTTTGAACGTCAACTATTAATTTTACAGTTGCATACCCATTATTTTTAGGTAAAATCAAGATTTGTTGGAAACATTTTCAGTTCATTTTCATCGAGGCCCTATAGTAGGGATTTCTATTTTCCATAAAAATATTTTTATATAATTAGGAATTTATGGGGTAACAATTTTCACTCTTAATTATTTATGAAAATATATAAGATGGTTGTATTTATATATTTGTAAGAAATTTAAACAGGCTTTCATGAAAATTATTATTAAACTACATTTTATGATTATATTTTTTTCATAATTTTTAAGTGATCTCAACGAATATCAAAATATTTCAAATTGTTTCAAGATTTTTAAGTAATTTTAAAAAAAAGGTTTTTGGATTCTTTAAAATCTGTTCGATCTCTTGAAAAACTGCTGAAATTTTTTTAAATAATTGAAAATCCTGAGACTATTTTGATTTTTCTTGAAATTCTTTAAAATCACTTTAAAATCACTTTAAATATTTAACAACATTTTTTACTATTGGAATCGCTTTAAATTAATTAAAATCACACGAAATCTTTTTAATTCTCTAGAATCACTTATAGAACCTCTTGAAATCCTCTTAAATTCTTTGAAATCTCTTGAAGTTTCAAGGTTTTCCAATTTTTGAAGATTTCAAATTGTAAACTTTCAACAGTTCGTTGATTCAAAGACTAAAATAAACTATTCTTAATTAAAAATGCAGCTTTCGAAAATTCTCCAAAGCCCTAAACCACAAAAGTTTTGAATTTGAATGGATGAAGCCGACCGTTTCAGAGATGGTAAATTCAAAAAGCAACAATAGCGAAACTCGAGTGGAAAAGCAAGTCTGGAACTCTATGTCCATTTGCATCTGACCTGAACGATTATCTTTTGCCATTTGGCGAATAAGCAACAGAAGAGCCACAGGCCTTTGAAGCTTCGAGAAGAGAGAAAAGAGGCTGCATCTGTTCTCGAATTTTCTTGCTCTTGAGTGAGGCCCCGCGGGAGGGGCCCAGTAAAGTATGTGTATAAGTTTTAAGAGATCGTGAGAGAAAAAGAGAAAGATATACGAGAAGAAAAGAGAGGACGATACAACATACGCGTTCGCCTTATGCCTGATGAAGCAGACTGTCGAAGATGAGGTCGAAGAGAAAGGAAGATGGAAGATCAAGAGGAAGGAGGCCAGCTTGACTTTTGAGGATTTTCCCACTGCACAGCCGGCTTTCTGGCATCATTGGAAATTAATGGTCTTAAATCGTCGCGCTTTAAAGGTTTTCTAAAGCCAAAGAGTTGAGAAATAAAATATACAAGTTGGTCGCACGCCTTTTTTCCGCCCCCTTTTCCAAGATTTTTACCTGTTTCTTTTGGGAGATGCACGTCTCGATTCTCAGAATAAAACTCTCAGCTTTGATCATATTTTTTTGTCATTTTTAATAACTGGAAATTAAAGAGATTTCAAAAGATTACAATATTTAATATTACAAGATTACATAATTTACTTTTTGTTTTCAAATTACTTCAAAATATTGAAACTTCTTTTTAATATTTTGAAATTCCATAAAATCACTTCAAATATCTTGAAACCCTTTCACATTTTTGACAGTTCTGAAATTTCTTGAAAATTCGTAAATTTTGAAATATTCTTTTAAAAGACTTCAAAATTATTATTATTTAAAAACTTGAAACTATTTTGAAATTTTTTCAAATTCCTTAAAAACTGTTTAGAATCACTTGAAGTCTCTCGAAATCATTTTCAATTTCCAAAAATTCACTTTAGCAGAACTTTTATAGAAAAAAATGTATATATGGTATCAGAAAGTTTAAAATGATTCGAGTTTGTGTTCTTTCAAAATCTGAACTATCATAAATTATGATAAGACATTGTCTCGACAATTCTTTTACCCAACCAAATTTTGAATCAATTCTTGAGGATTGCATAAAGACAAAAGACAGTGGGAAGTTTCATGGTTGAATGGCTTTGTTGAATGTTCAACATAATTCAAGAAATAGCCAGCTTTGTGTATAGATGTAGAATGTAGACGTACGATATGTATATATTAAGTTCGCTGAGTGCTATTACCGAGATTGATTCGCATCACGTTCGTGCCGTGTGTGGGAACCGAGGACAATAATGTGTCTATGACGAATGCTCATTGTTATGGTAAAAACGCGTAAAATGCTGGTGTCATTTTAACGCAGAAGCCATTTATCCATATATTGATTATTCGTAGGTGGGCCATCTCTTTCCAATTACGTATGAGACGACGTGCTTCATATTCTATACATTTTTCCCGAAAAGGCGCCTTTTTTCAATCAGAAAACAAATCATTCACGCGTGCTTGGCAATTTTAATCATTTTCTATTGTATAATTTATCCAAGGATTCTGGAAAACATGGTCTGCCACGAGTGACGAGATACTCGACCCACGACGTGACGATCATGTATCATTTATTATTTATCTGATCAATATGAATTCGTATTAGATAATTGTTATTTTTATCGTTTTAGAAAGATGTACAAAGGTAAAACACAAAAAAAGTATTCTTGCCTTTCACGCTGCACCAATAATAATTATTATGGTTACCACGAATTTAAGTTTCAAATGACGGACTTCCAACATGTGTCGCACCTCCCGACGTTTTTACCTACCCTATAATAATATTTATGCTCATATCCGACTCGTTTCCTTGTAATTTGCGACTTTCTTTTCACAAGTGCGAATATGACATTTCCTGTATATTTAAAATGAATATCATTTTTATTCCTCTTTAATAAAACTATACTGATTACTCGAAATTTCGAAAAATTAGAACATTTTTTCTTTAATTTATAATATAGATAAGTACCACAAGCTTCCCTTATTCTTTATTTGAACATATAGTAGCAAAAAATTTCAAAACGGATGATAACGAATGAATGTTACCAAATGCCGAATATGTCGGTAAAATGTAAATTCCGGTAAATTCAATAAGATCAAAGCTAACAAAAAAAACAGTTGCGGATAATTTTTAGGTAAACGATTCGAAGTTTCTGCATTCAAATGAAATAATATAAAAGCTTCGAGAATATAAAAATGGTATTCATATCAAACGAAATTTCCTTTTTGGAACACTTCCGGTCCAAGAATCGACTTCCTGGTGTCAGTGGTCTCACAGTTGTCTGCTTAACACGTATTGCGTGAAACCAAAATGTGGTGGCGTAAACGAAAACGTAAACCCTAAAGTAAATGGCCACATCCGGATTTCCCATGTGCCACCTCTAGTGAATGTTCTCTTATATAATATATATTATCTGCAAGGGATGGACCCTCAAATTCCCCAGAGTTAACTTTCGACATGGATCTGTCACTCTATCAATCTTGAGGTCTCGACTTTTTACTAACCTACTATCCGTTCACTTTACGAAGGCCCCTCTAAAATAACTTGAGATCTTTTGAAAATTCTATAAAATTCTTTAATATCATTGAAAATCCCTTGAAAAACCTAACAAAATTTTCAAATGACTTTAAAATCTTGAAACTCAATTGAATTCTTTCGAAATTCTTTAGCATCACTTGAAGTCTGTTGAAATTGCTTTAAATTGTTTTAAAATCGCTTTTGAAATATTTTAAAAATACTTCAAAATTCGTTAATATTTTTGTTAATATTTGTGAGGCCCTTCTCAGTTTTACAGATCAGGACCACACTAGTACTTTTATAAGGGAAAACTGGCGAGGACCCCATCACGATCGCATCAATGCACTTTACGTTAATTGTTATTATTATATTGAAATTAATTTTCACGTATCTATAGTCAAAATATCAAACATTTACATGATTTTGTTCAAGTTTTGTACATGTAAATTTCAAAAATGTACAGACGTTTTAGAGGGGCCTTCGTAAAGTGAACAGATAGTAATCCTTATAGAAGCGAGCGGGATAGAAGATACAGAAGTTAGAGAAAAGAAAAGAAATGTGGTAGCAGGTGCCGCTTCATCCCTGATTTTATGTCTTGTTCATCTACTTCTTACAACTTTCAATCTTACAATTCCATGTTCCCTTCAACTCAAAGTGGTCGTGTCGCAAATGAACATTGAGCATATGAACATTTGAACAATCATTTCTCTGCTCTTTGAGGTCAAAGTGAGGAATGAATCTTAGCTGCATTATATACCTCTAACGTCATTGCTGTACCAATCATTCAAGTCTCTCGTATTATGCCAAGACATATACACGTAATGGAAATGATTTTTTGTGCCTTTGTCAATTTCCATTGATGATTTGATGTATGTGTCAAAATGTGGTGGGCTTTAAATTTATGGGGATCCTTCACTGTCATTCATTCAGAAAAAATCATCTTTTCTCAGAATTGAATGATTGAGTTGCAAGTGTTCAACTTCCTCATTTTAGCATATTTAAAATAGGGTTCTAACGATTTTTTTTTCCACACTTAATTATTTATGCAAATACAAAAGATGGTTATATTTTTAAATAATTTCTAATAACTAGATATTTAAAAAGGTTTCAAAATATTACAAGAGTTCTTAAGTGATCTCAAAGAATTTCAAAAGATTTCAAGTTATTTCAAGAAATTTCAGCTGATTTCAAAAAATCTAAAAGTATTTTTTGTTTTCCGATTACCTACTTCAAAATCTTGAAACTTTTTTGAGATTTTTGAAATTTCTTGAAATCATTACTTTGAAATCTTTTGAAATCCTTTCAAATATCTTTTGATAACTCTGGAATTTCTTGAAAATTGTTAAATTTATCTTTAAAATTTTGTAAAATCTTTCGCAATCTCTTGAAATTTCTTCAAATCAAATCTCTTAAAATCATCTAAGATGTCATGAAATTTTTTAAATCTTGTGAAAATTGTTACAAATCCTTCTAAATTATTTAATATCCTTTAAAATTCCTTAAAATACTTAACAAAATTGTTTAATTATTAGAAAATTTCAAAATTCTCTAACATCACTTGAAGTCTACTGAAATCGCTTAAAATCTTTTGAAAAACTTAACAAAACTTGAAACTCCCCTGAATTCTTTTGAAATTCTTTAAAATCACTTGAAACTTGGAATTTCTTGAAATTTTTTGTTTTGAAATTCCTGTGAAGTTTTCTTTAATTCGACCAAATTGTGACCAAATAATGAGAGACTCAAAAAGATTAAAAATCTGGTAAAAACCTATCTCTGGTTAAACTTCCTGTTTTCAATTTGGTCCTCAGCTTTGGAATAATATCCTATGCACCCTCGAATTGCGAAATATGGGCCATTTTAATGAGGACAGAATATGGGGGTGGGTCCGAATGTTAGAAAGGAAGTGAGGCCCTTTACGTTGGGCCCCACTTTAGGAGAAGTGGTGTATGTATTCTCTTTTCGAGAGACTCGGGAGTAACACGTGTGCGAGACGTGAGGAAGAGAGAAAAAACAAGGTGGTCGTGTCACGAGCTCAATATAGCGGAAGCCAAGGTGGTTGCAGCCTCCCTGTACGGGCCACTTCCGCCTCTTTCTCGCTTCTTCTCTCTCACTCGGATGTCCTCCTTCTCTACCATTTCCCACTCTTTCTCCTTCAAAATATGGTGGCGCCGCACATGTATACTATTAAGCTCATTCATAAATTTCGCTCTTGCTCTCACTTCGAAAACAATTTCTTTCATCATGTGCAAAAAATCACGAATCTGGAGAGTATCATTTTTAAAACCACGGAGAAAGAAAATACAAAATTATGATGTGGTTCGCGTGGCAGATTGATACAATATAGAGGAACATATTGTATCCTGTCTTTTGAATTGGTAAACTATAATACATAAATTGGTATTGTATGCGAGCAACTCAAAAAAACGTCTAGTTAAATTGGCTAGAATTATGGTTACATATGCCCTTACTATTTTTTCTGATTAATTTAACTAGCCGTTTTTTTGAGTGTGTATTTTGTAACATATTTTTAAGCCAATAAATTCATAGACAAATTTGTTGACAAATTATATTGACAATGTTTGTCTCTTCAAAGTATATTTGTATACTGTGATATAAAACAGATGCATGAGATTGTAGTACCTAGAAAATATATCACGTGCACTGTATATCTGAACTCTCATATATCCAAGACCCCCATGAATTGCTGTCTGATGTTACCTACCAACAACGAGATACTATCACCTGCGTACCAACTCATACACGCAGGAAACAGAATCAGGCGATAAAGTGGAAGGATAACTTCGTGGTCTTTCCATTGCTGGTTAATTATTATTATAGGAGATTGTTAATTTGTACTTCTAATCAGATTATAATTGAAGAATATCAAATAAATTGGTTATAGTATTTAATTATTTACAGTCAAAAAATTATACTTTCTCACAGGTTCGGAAAAACAAAGTTAAATATAAAATTTCAAAGTTTTCGATACTTAAAACTTAGTATATATAAATAACTTTAACCGCCACTTTCCATTTTTGGAACGTGATCGCCCACCCAAGTTATATGTTATGCTTCCGCTTTTTGTGGTATAATGCTTATAGCCACTTGGCATTGACATATATTTTTCAAATGTGATTTTTTTAGGAAAAATATGATTATCAAAATGCCTATAACAGATCACATAAAAAACAATTTCGTGTCTTAATGAAGCATTGCTTTTTGGTGAAAAAAAAATACTGTTGAAGTAAATATTTGAAACATTTCAAAATAATTACATGGGAGTTAAAAGATGTTAGAGTGTAATTTAAATATTTTTTAAGTATTGCAAAGGAATTTAAATGATATTCAAAAATTTTAAAGAATTTTAAAAGAACTCCAAAAAATTGAAGAATTTTCAAGAATTTTCACAAGGGATTTTAAAGGCATTTCAAGTGATTTTATAAGATTTCAAAGATATCAAAATTTCGTAAAGGATTTTAACAGATTTTGAAAGATTTTAAGAAATTTAAAGCGATTTCGAGAGATTCCAAGCAAACAAAGAGTTTTTAAGGAATTTCAAAAAATTAAAAAAAAGCTTCAATATTTTGAAGTACTTTGACAACAAAAAATATAAAATCGACAGTTGGCGTTAATTAACCAGTTAGTGATAATTAGCTATAGTAACCAAACCAGTACTGCTAATTTTATCGCATCAGTCATTTTTTCAGTTGAAATTACAATTTCGCTTATTAGAATAAAAATTTGAGTAGTACCATCAACTAATTAAATATTTGACCCAATTATCATTTTTTGCTTGATAAAGTGTGAAATTTCGAAAATCATGCGACTATTCTAATATATCCTCATTATACTGTCAAAGACATCTGTAAAAATAGACATTATATCTTCCAAGATTTTCCTCTACCCTTAACACGTTGTTGAGATAGAAAAAAAATAAACAAACGAGGGACCTTGTTAAGCAAAATGGAAGAAATTATAACACCCCTACTTTCTAAATTATCACTTTTACACAACTGCCATTTCTCTTCCCTGAGTGCCTTCTTTTGTTCTTCTTTTTTTCTCCTTTTGTTCCACCCCACCTCCGAAGCAAGCATCAGTTAAAAGCGAT
>JAUESI010000007.1:2101466-2116761 GCA_032275145.1 Synergus laeviventris | reverse complement strand
TTAAAAAATATCTGATTCGACTACTCACGACATAATAAAATTAGCAGTACTGGTTAGTACAGCTAATTAACAGTAACTGGTTAATTAACGCCAACTGTCCATTTTTTTGCGTACGAGGATGTTTTATTTGAAACTCTGCAATGTTGAATATTTGCAATTTTTAATTCGTTCAAATCGACAACAATTTTGATTTGAAATTAACATTTTTTTAAGTTTATATTATCAAAAAATGCTTGGAATTTAAAATCCATTACATATGCTTGTAGGGTTCTATAAATAATATGATGAAAGAATGAGCGATTCATATGTTTAAAGAAATCGAACATGAATGGTTCTCAAGTAAAGGAAACTCTCTTCCTGTTATAAAAAAAAGTAATTTATAATGTGTCATCATCTAGAGTGATAATCATGTTTTAATAGAATATTTTGACATGAAGGGACTTTCACCAGAAGGGGTTCAACTTCCTTATGGTTGCAGTGAATGTCACTAGTAAATAGAGAACTTGATTTAAAAAGAGACATCAGGGCAAAGAAATGAGAAGAAAAAGAGTAGAATAAACAGGACCTGTCACAACCTATATGATTTCAAAATGAAGTTCTAACTTTAGAACTGATAAATATTTTAATTTAAAAGTACTTCAATAGTTATACCTACCAAAAATCTAACTACTGATAAAATTTATTAACAATCTTTCGTGCACTGTCAATTAAAAATGTAGATCCTCAACTCTGATTAGCAAGAAACAAGTCTAGGATAAAAACACATGTCACCCAGCAAAAACTGTGAAATATAGTCTCAGAACACGAAAGTCAGCCTGAAATATTTTGATATTCAGAATTCCAGACTATTAATTGCCATAGCATCGGGTAATTAATTGGTGAATGAAATTTCACCTAAGGAAGATCTCCAAAGCGTGGAAGAATCCAGGAATCTATGAGCGTTAGAAAGCCTACAGCGCATAGCTCTTGTTTACCGAAAGGAATCGATTTCTCGCTATTTACAACGAAACGAACATCGCTTCGCGTCTAATTAGCTCAACTACAGTTTCGCCTGGGCGGTGCGATCATTTTCCCGCTCTTTCGATCCCGTCACATCGGTTCCACGACAAGCGAGGGGAAATCGTGTACAATTCGGTCGAAACCCTGCTTTGCATTCTTCAATTAAGACGATACTGCGATCTTGTGATCCTGTAAAAACTCTATAATATAGAAATATAGCTATACAAAGTGTAAAGATAAAGTATATATATATAGCTCCCAACTTAGCTTTCCCTCGATCGCGATAATCGTATTTTCTTCGGATACGTTGTTAATCTCGTTTACTGCTTCGATAACATGAACGCTTCACCAACGATCAGTCCCTTTACAATTCAATTTGCGATGATTTTCGATTTTCACTAGACTTCCTGCTTAATCGTAGAGGAAGCTTTGTAGTCGTTTATACATTTTCCAATATTTTTAAAATGGTTTAATTAAGCTTTCTTCACTTAATAAATGTATAATACAACGTTCTATTCAATGGATGTAATTAGGGTGGCTCAAAAATGCATGGCAAAAATTGTTCTGCTGCTAAAGAGTCTCGACCCCCCCCCCCCCAGCATTTGGTTTTAAATTCGAAAAAAAAATATTCTATTTCTTTTTTTTCTTTTTTTTTTAAATTTTGATTGGAACACGTGCCTATTTTGACTTGAAGTTTCCCATGTAAATTGCATGGGGAAAAATAGATTTTTGGAGTTTTTGGAATAGTTTTTCAGATTTAGGAAAATATTACGGGAAAGTCAAAGTATCTAGAGGCCGCGATAGAGGTTTAAATAATGTTTTTTCCGAAAATACATTTTCCTTCATAAAAATAATTAATATTGGTCTAATGGAATATTTATTAACATTGATTAATTAATTCTTAATTGTTTAAACAAATTCCATTTATGTAAATCGTTTTTTCCAAATTCCCCTGAATTCTGTTTAATCTTTATACATCCTCTTTAATCTCTTTCTTTTGAAATACTTAAATAATACTTAAATATCTCTTGAAATACTTAAAAAAAATTTAATTACTCTACAATTTTGAAGCTTCCTTGAATTACTTTGAAACTAAAAAATACCTCAAAATTACTTGATTCGGTGTAATTAATTCTTTTTTACAATAGCATTTTTTTCAGAAACTTAACTACAGTGAACTAATCAAATATTGCAATAAATGAATCTAGAATAGATCTTCAATCTTGATGGGGTATTAACCATGGTTTTCCCTACGTGGGGTATTTATAACCATTGAGAGCTTGACACACCTTATGGGGTTTTTTCCAGTTTTACCTCTAAAGAATTATAAAATTTTAATTTAATTTAAAAGGAAACTTTAAATTAAGAGGAACCTATTTTGATGACTAATAAAATAGAAAGGTGTTGAAATTAGATGGACTTCAAAAGAAGAGAAATCTAGTTAGATGAAATTTAAATCGGACCAAGTTGTGTAACTAATTTCTCTAACACTATAATTCAAAAGTAATTTAAAAAGAAACTCTCAATAAACTTGAACTAGTCTTTAGCTAGTTTATATAAGTTATTCCTTTTGCCTCAAATAAAAAATTTAATAATAGCGCGGCGCTGATATTGGATTTTGGATATAAACTCCTACTTAAATCGCCCTTCTCTGGTCCCATAGTAACTCGACCTGAGTCTCGATCACTTTTTGATTCGGGTGCGAAAGCCCATTTACGTCTTTTTGAGATGAAGTAGAAAAAGTACTACTTTTGTTGGACGGAACCGCGGTTCACGCCCGCCGCATTTGCCCGAAACAACCTCCAAGCCTCCAGCCCACCCCTTAATACAGGTTTGATCGTTTTAATATAAGATTCAGTATAAAATATTACATACCAGCCAAGGGCGGGTCTCAAGGGCCGATTACCTCGAACCGTCCCCCTTCGCATCAATTCACTCACTCTGCGATCTGAAAAAGAAAATAAAAATTGAGAATTTAGAATTGAGAGGAGGGAAAGAAGTGGCAATATGGGAATCTATAATAAACCTTACAAATTCTAAAAGTCAAATGGTTACATTATAGATAACATTTAATATCTGGAAGATTACTTTGAAGGTATTTAATTTCAAAATCAAAAGTTAAATAATCTAAAATTAAAAGAATTTTTTTTGGTCGAATATTAAAACAAATGAAGTCGAATTCCATGTCCTTTTTAGAATATAATATTAATTCAGATTAAATCAGAATTAGAAACGTGAAAAATACTTGAATGGCTCGAATAAAAGATTGGAAGAATTTTATTTCAAAATATAATAATACTAAAAATTATAATATCATAGGAAATTTTGCTTCAAAAGTTTCAGGAGTTCAGTTTAGAGTTTATTTTCATTTCACTAAATTAATACTGTTTTTTTTAGTCTGAAAAATATATTTCTAATTCAAGAAAATCTTACGTAATATCGAGGAATAGGGGGTAAAATTATTTTAAAATATAAATTAATTAATTATTTGAATTCCTTATTTATTTCAGTTTTCCTGCCCAAATAATATTTGAAACTTGACAAAATCCTTATACGAACCGCCACTTTTTCTTAACAGAAAAAGAAACGGCTTTTAAATTTTAAATCCCCGAAACTCCATTTATCACCAGAAATATTTAATCTCTCTTTGTCCACACCGAATTATTTTCCTTGCGTATAATATAAAGTACAAGGGACGCGACTCCCTTCTGCCTTTGCGGCTTAGTTTTGAGACACATTAAAAAATCTACTGTTGCTTTCACAGCTGCAAGTTTGTCCCCGCATGTTGTCAGAAGAAATTAACACCGGACTCGTGCTCGATTTAAGTTGCCTCAAAATTCAGGTTAGCCTAAAGTTACAAACGGAGCAAACATAACATGTCGCTGAATGCTCTCCTTCAGGTTTACCCCATACATGATGTATCTAAATCTACAATTCTCACTGCTGTGCCTGCAGGTAATGCAGCTGCACTGAGATTACAAAAATTTATTGTACATTCTTCTAAGAAAAGTAAGATATTTTTATAAAGAAATCTTAATCATTCTATGTCAAGTCGAATCAACAAAACAAACTGAAACGTCAAAATATATAGGGTGAACAATATCTATGCCGCGATCAAAGATCTTTGTCAAGCTGTTATTAAAATCAACTTAAAATGTAAATACTTTTCGTAATTACGAACAATCTGCAGATGCAGTGCAGATATTCGGAAGAAGAGAAAGTTTGGAAATGGGTCGCAATCTTTTCACAGCTGTGATTTTTTCGCTGAGATTTATCAAGTTTTTTTTTTAGGTCAGATTTAATGGTGGTGTGTTATAAATTTCGGCGGAGAATTAAGCGTTACGAAATCGAGAATATAAAATTGATTTTTTAATTGGCGAGACATGTTGTCCAAAAACATTGATATTTGATACATTCATACATTCCACAAATGTATCAATTAGAAATTGCCCCATTTAGCCCCATTTAAGCGATTTAAAAAGATTCTTATGACTTTTAAAAGGTTTTGCGAAATTTTAAAGGATCTAAAAGTTTGTAAGATATTTCATCGAATAGTATTACTAGTTCATTTAGTAAGTTACCAATTCATTTAGTTTGTCCTTGCTACTAATGAAATTAGCAATTTTTGCTTTTCTCATAAAGGAAGCTCCGAAGCTTTGTAATAGTTGTTACATTTTTCAATATTTTAAAAATGGTTTAATTATAATTTCCTCAGTTTGCTTTTTTTCTTCATTCAAATAGAGTACCCATTGTGCAAAGTAGAAATAATATAAAAACAGATCAAACTAAAAGAGAAGAAAGTTGATTATATACAAACTCTCATACAAATATACACCATATATAGAATAATTCTATATTAGCCTATTGCCACCTTCACGCAAGGTCGAAGAAGCACCTGTGCCTGTCTGCACGTTTATATAGGTGTATCCGACGACACGATAAACAGGGGTGCACGTAGATGAATAGCTCGATATAGAGAGAAAATCATAAAGTGACCGGGTGCGAGAACGCAATAGGCTATAGGGTGAGGGCGAGTTCGAATATAGAACAAGAAAGGGTTCTTTTGGGGGTTGAGCGACTATCCGGCTAGTAGATAAATAGGCATAGCGGGGGAAGAAAGAGGGTAGAAGAACAAGTCGATGATCAAGTCGTGGTTGCTAGTCAATTTTGCATGTACGCAGACACCTACACATGACAATACGTACGCACAAAATAGCACATGTGCTAAGGGAGGCGGCGCGGCATCTGTTGCATCGAGCAACCACCATCAACCATCAACGTCAACACTAATATCTAACACTAACACATTGATGCCAATACTACCTACTACCAGGTGCTACCCACCTTCCCTGTCCCCTCTTAAAAAAAAGCCTTCTTCATGCTGCCTTTCCTCCTCCTGCTCCTGGCTTTATTCCCGAGATTTCCACCATCTGCACTCTGCGCGCCACTTCTGCCTCACCCTCTGCTGCTACGCTCCCTTAGCCTTCTTCAATTCTACCCATTTCTCTCCCTCTCACTTTCTCTTCCTTACATTTTAACTTGGACTTCAGGCAGATTCAAGCTGTCCCTTTTTCACTCATCGGAACCTCGAAGACCTTCTGCTAAACCCAAACACGCGGGTAAGCAGCAGCGATGCTCGAATTGCACCGGCATGCACTCAACACGTGGTGCTAATACCTTTTCACTTTTATTGCACCCATGGTTCTATTATTTCTTCAATTCTTTGGCAAGATTATTCTCAGTAAAGTCGAGACATTTGCAAAATTCCTTCATAAAATTTGCCCTTGAAATAACTATTGGCTATATAGTCGTAAATATTAAGATACTGTCTGCTTTTCGACACATGGAATCGTTTCATCTTCATGGATTCTCATTTGTGGACGTGTACGAAAGAGGCTGTTACCGACGAAAACATCACAACAGTCCTCAAAATAATTTTGAATTATCGTAAACTGAAGTTGATCGAGATAGCTGAGACTCTAACGATATCAAAGGAACGTGTTGGAGATATCGTGCACAATTAATTGATCTAAAGCAACAACGTTTTGATGATACCGTAATATAAAGACGAATTTTTCAGACGATATGTGACAATGGATGGAATATGGCTCCATCACTATAGTCGCCCAGCAAGGATTATGGCATCAGTATTCATTAACAGCGATTATTAAATATGACGTGTTCCCAAGTGGAAATTTACAATTGGCGTAGTACTGTACCAGTACTGGTTAGCGTTAAACAGTATTGGCGTAGTACTGGGAGCCCAATGCCGGCGCAGATCTGGTTAAGTGTCGGGGTGATAACGCTGTTCAGTACTGGTTTGCCAGGCTTGGTTCCGTACTGTAATACTGTACAGGATTTCATTACTGGTGCAGTACTAAAATACTGTACTGGATTTACGTACTGGTGCAGTACTAATAAAACTACTGGCGCGGATCTGGATGGATGTTGGCATACAACGCTATTCTGTTCTGATTTGCAGTATACTGATGCAGTAATGATCTTGAGTACTACACAGTATTCAGTATTTATAGTGATATACTATAGCCTGCTATAGCTTTGTTTTACTCGGAATAATTAAGATGTATTAAATACGAGAATAAATATTAAATTCAAAATTATATTTTTATACTAATAAAAGAAAGAATTTTATTAGGAACACAAATCATAAAATAAATTAAAATACATGCAATAAATAATTAAGAAACGCTTCAGGATCTACTATTCTTCTTCCTCTCCCTCTCCGCACGACCACCTTCTCTATCACCTGCACCAGAAAACCATCGGCTTAATACGGTTTTTATTTCCGCATTAGTTATATCCGGAAATTTTACGGCATAAACCTCTGAAATAAAGATCAGAAATCAGTAATTTGCTAACAAATATTGAATGATATATCCATACATTTTTTTTGGTAATTTTAGTGCAGTAATTAATATGATGTTTTTCTTACCTAAGAGGCATTTATATGTCTCTGTTGCAGAGAAATTTAATTTCTGTCTCCCTTTTGTCTCCTTCCCACATCCGCTGTACATAATTTGTACATCCTTTGTTATGACTTTTGGAATTAAATCCGTCAAGTTTTCGGAAACTTTGTGTTTTGTTGTGTAAATGGTCATCATACACTTCTAGAAGAAAAAGAAATAAATATAAGATAAATAAGACCAACGTTACATATGTAAATTGTCAAGGCTAGAAAATCAAGTATTATACTTACAAAACGCTTCCTTAAATCTTCGTCTGTGATTAACTCTTTATCAAATTGCTGGAAGGCATCCACTTGGGTTTTCGGTAGGCCTGCAACACTGCTCATAGCTACAATCATTCCCATTTGTGTGTGACCAGTAACTTTCGCAAACAACTCTCTAGTTTTCCGAGCCTCATCTTGAATTCTATATTCAATGCTGCGCTTTATTGACTTGACAGAAGTCTTCAAATCTAAGATTTCGTCTAAAATAGGATAATATATTAATTTTATTAGATACACGTATAAATAAAATATTACTGATTAGATATTCTATAATAATAATCGTGAAGTGTTCGCATTCATATATTCTGTTTAGTCATTCACTTAAATGCTTTTAAAATACCAATAGATCTCATGAAAACTCTTTAAATTTTATAAAATACATTGAAATTCCTTAAAATCCAATGTCTCGTGAAATCCCTTAATATTCATTCTTGTAAGAGTGCTTAAAATCCCATGAAATCCCTTTAAATTTCTTAAAATTCCTTAAAATCCCAAGAAATATATAGTTAAAACCATTATATATAAGATTCTTGAAAACTTTTCAGAATCTGATATAATCAAATAAAATGTTATTTATATGATGAACCTAAAATTGATGAATTTTTATATTGCCCATGAAATATATGTTTTTAGTAATTTATTATAATTTAAAGAAAAATTACCTCTAAGAGATTTATGCGATCTCTTTATTGAAAAGTCAGGTTTTGGTCGATTTTTTTCAATGAATATCTCATCATTTGACTCGGATGAGGTAATATTAACAGAGTTAATACTACAATTGATATTTTTTTTTGACACCGGTTTTTTCCTAGGCTGCTTCGGAGAAGGAGACTCAGATGAGCTGGTATCTAAAGAAGTACCTAAAATTATCAAAAGTTAGATTTAGGTTTGTTCTATAAATACATTCAGAGAACAATAAAAATGTATATTATCAACTTACGAATTTTTCTTTTTAAGTTTTTTTTTGTTTGACTTTTTTTCGGCGGTATTAAAGATGTAGTTTCTTCACCTGCTGACGATGATTCGTTGTCCTTTAATGTAGATTTGTCGAAATCGGAAAGAATAAGTGCAGCGTCTCCTATTATTAAATCAAAGTTGAAAGAAAATATATTTAATAAAATATAATAAATTAAGAAATAAATCATTATAAAAAAATAAAGTAAATACTCTTAAATATACCTTCACTTTTATTGTTTGCGGATGTAGTGATAAATGTATTTGTCCCCCATTTAGGAACATTTTTTAAGGCATTTTCGACATCTGCCTGAGTTAATTCTAAAGGATCTTCTTCATCTTCCGAACTATCGTTATTATCAATTTCATGGGTGCTGGTTTGAATTATGGAGTCTGTAAAAGCTCTCTGCATTCTTCGTTTCGCTTGATCGTAGCTTTCTGAAATTTGAAAAGTTGAGATTAAGAAGGATATCACTTTAATTTTAAAGTGGGTTGTACCAGTTTTACATTTATTGTTAGTAAAAAGTTTATTAAAAACTCACCGGATTCTTTTAACACCAAAATCTTAAACGATTTCCATTTTTTTTTTGGTGCTGATGATGTTTGAACCATCTTCTCTAATTCTTGATATTCATTTCGATCTGGATAAAGAGTATAGTGTTCGTTTCTAGATTTATAGATCCAGTTTATCGGAACGATATCAATCATTGTTTTTCCATTTATATTCTTTTGTAGAAAGGAAATTACAAGATGCGTGGTCTTTTCCGAAAACAAAATTTCTTCACTTATTTCATACATCCTAAGTAAAAATCATAAAATAAAATATATTACTACTCATTTTTCCAAATTTATATTGCCATTTTTATAGTATATTAATATTTAAGAGCTTAATTGATAAGCAACATGAATCACGAATTGTGAAGAAACGTCACAGCAAAAGTATTATTATAATTTTCAAATAAAACACATTTCTTTTTTATTTTTTCTATGGCAATGATTGTTTCTCTTCTTGATAATCTTCCCAATTTCATCATTCCGATTTTTTTAGAATCACAAGGGTATTTGAAGATATTATGTACTGTTTTAAAAAAATGTCCATGCACAAAAATCTTCCCTGCTACAGTTCTTATTTTTGTAATTTGAAGAATATCATCACTAATTAACTGGACAACACTATTAGCTTTCGATGAACATAATTTTTGACCGCGTAGAATTATACTCTGCAGATTAATTTCACATTCGTTTGTTATAACGGGGTTTGTGATAATATTTGTTATTCGTTTTACAGTTCTTTTTCTTTCAATGAGCTGACAAGCTTTCTCTTCTGAAATACGTCTAACTAATTGTCCGACCGATTTTTGTCGTCCTTTCAACTTTCGTTTTATTTTTCCTAATTCGTTTTCGAAAGAAAATGCGGAAAATGATGTTAGATCCATATTCATTTGCAAAACATCATCTGCGACGTGAATTAAATTATGGCTATTCATAATTTGCGAATCAGGTCCATAGAACGTTGGCAGAAGTTGAAAGAATTTTACTAATAGTGTTCGAGCATAATTAGCATCCTTTACAGCTAAATCAGGATCACAGAGAATTCTACAAGCAACTACCAAAAGGAGAAAGTGTCGGAACATATTTCTTGGCAGAATTCGATACAGTGCAATAGGTCCTGCATAATGTAAAAAAAAGCGAAATTGAGTAGCTTTCCAGTGACTAAAGTCTTCGATATTTAATGTTTTTCTCTGAAACTCATCAGGTATATGCTTTACTAGTTTTGTTAGAATAGATTTTAATCTTTCTTTGTCTCGTAGACTAAGCTTAACTTTTCGATTCACTTTTTTTTTTGTTCCTAGCAGGTTCTGCAGTATCCATTTCATTATGCCAAGATACAACAAATGCATTGAATCTAAAAAGACTGACTTAACTGGGTCGAAATTTAATATTTCTAATAAAGGAGATCTGCCTGGAAGGTGGTGTTGCGTTTGTCTTTTTTCCCGAAAGGACTGTTCACAACGCAATCTGGAAGTGATACTTGGATAGACCCTTTTCTTATTTTTAGTTTTTCCTTTTGTTTCGCAGCGTTCACAACTGTAAAACCCGCCATGGCCTTTGCATTTCTTTAAAAGAGATCTGGCCGGAGTGTCACATGTAAAGCCAGCAAGTTCTACTTCAAAATGACGTCCCCCAATGTGAACTCCATTTCGAAGTAAATGGTTAAGTTCATATATAAAGTCCTTTAAATAATCATCGATGCTTTCTGGCTTGGAGTCACCACTGAAAACAGAAATTATGAATGGTTCTGATTCATAATCTTGGTGTAATATTTTTCCCAAAGTAGGCCAGAACTGCTCTCGAGAACCATTATATAAGGGTAGCCCATCGATATTAAATAATAGACGTATTTTGTCTTCTGTGTATTCGTCCGTAATTGTGCCTCTTAGTTCTTCTTCTATCCCAAAATACACAAATTCTCCGTTTTTACCTGTCAGGCTTTTCATGATATTTATTTGTTTATTGGATTTTGTTTCCAATAATGTAGTTGCCGATGCCGGCAACTGCGGATGTACTTCTCTTAAGATATCCAGAAGGGATTCAATCGCTTTTATCGTTAAGCTATTTCGAAATTGGACTGCCCAAGTTTTTAATTTTTCACGAATTGTTAATATTTCAGGATGATTTTCCTCTTCAATCAACCTTTCTTCATCATGATTTGATCTATCAGAAAAAGATGGTGAATTTGGAGGAGACTCAGAATTGGAAGTCCTATCAGGGGACCTGTATTCGGAAAAATTATCAGATATCTCTGCTGAAAGTGTTGAAGAAGAAGAATTGGAGATGTGTTGCTGTAAATCGATATCCAATTCGGCTAAATTCGGATTGATGTTTTCTGCATCTATTGCAGAATTTGCAGAATTATTCTCTAATTCCGTATCTAAATTAATACAATTAGATGAGTCGTTCGAAGATTCCGAGCACATTCTTGTACGCTCATCCGGTGATGGTGTGGATCGTTTGCTCGATCTGCATATCTCACGATGTTTTTTTAAGCGGTAATAGGCACTCATATTTTTCTGAAATTTATTTCTTATAAATAAATATACATACATACATACAAAACGAAAAAAATAATTCAAATGAGATAATCGACCCTTAAATGATCACTAAAAAATTCGGAACGTTTAAATAATGAACGAAGTTTTGCATTAATATGCGGTTAGGTTTACATTTCAGTCAAATTTAAGTACTTACTGTTGAAAAGTGTTAAGCTCTTTTCAATTATATAGAAATACGTACCTTTTTATATTGAATTCCAAGGAGATGATAATCGAAAGAGTTAAACGGTTTTGTTTTATTTTTTTCACTATAACGCGGGCAAAAATTAACGCGACATATATAGGTTCACGTAGAAAATCTTCAGTGTCACTATACTAGGTGCGAAGTAGCGTCACTTTAATAAAAACCAAAATATCATCGAAAGAATCAGTGTTTTTTTTTAAAAAAGTAAATTTCAAACTATAATTGACGAAATACACTGTTCCCATCAACGATCGTAGAGAAACTAACTGATCCTACGTTTCGCTGCGGCAATGCAATGTTTTTTGTGTATATAAAATTATAAAATACTGTCGACAAGTACCGATAAGGGTCCAACGCCAAAGCGATATTTATACGTCGCCGATCGAATATCGCCTGAGTGGCGACCATCGGTGTTTATGTTAGACTTTCGGCACCTCCAAGCAATAGGAAAAGGTCGTCGTCCACAAAGAGTTAAAACGAAAAACTATTTTTGTTAATTCTCTCATAATGAAATTAGATCATTTATAACGTATTACAATAATTCCTTTGAAGAATTAATAATGTGAGCTCTTTGCTTCATTAACGTATAAAAGTTCTCGGGAAACATTTAAATGTGGAAATGATACTAATTTTGCCACTGTGAATGATAAAAATGATAAAATTGTACATCTATGAAGGGTTTTAATTGGCATGAGTCCACATACCTATAGTGTTGAGATTTTTTTTATTATTGTACAGAGCCAGTATTGGTTCGATACTGGATTGCCGGTATTGAAATTTGGATTCGATACAGTACAGACCCAATGGTAAAGTCAGTACTACGCCAACCCTGGCTGCCCAAGCATTGGCAAACCATGACTGGTGCAGTACCGCGCCAGTTGTAAGTATCGGCGTTACCATGTAATTTCCACTTGGGTTAACGCGCTTAAAGGATGAATTCATGAAAAAACGCCCCCATTTGAAGAAGAAAAAAATATGGTTTCATCAAGACAATGCACCGTCTCACAAATCAATGAAAACGATGGCAAAATTGCAATAATTAGGCCACGAATTGCTTCCCCATCCACCGTATTCTCCAGATCTGGCCCCGGAAAAAATTCAGCACTAATGAAGAGATAATCGTAATTATATTGAATAATAAAATCGAATATTACCAAAAAACTGTGTTTTACTATGGTATGTTAGCCTTATACGAACTTTTCAGCCGAACTATACTATATGAAATGTATTAATCAACACCTGGAAATTATCTTTCCATTCAGAAAAATTTCGAAAGCACATCCTAATTTTCAAAGCACAAAATATTCTGCTATTTTAAAGTTCAGGGAACAAAAAAAACCTTCACCGCAAAAGGGAACTAGAGGAGTAAACGTTTTCCCAGGACCGTAATTTTTTGTCGTGAAATGGTTAATTCATGAAATGTAGAGAATGCGACATGATTGTGAGCGAGCGAGAGGGAAAATAACGGCATGTCGCAGACGTTCTTTTACCTGGAGGTGCAGGTATTTGCCATTGTCATTAAGGCCCATGTAGGAATGGAATATTCAGATTCTCTTCGGTATAACACAGTGGATGGTATGGTCGACACCTGAGGACCATGCTCACTGGTTATAAAGGCACCTTTTCTTTCGAAACCTCGACCCCACCTACAGTCCTACAAGACTCGAACAATAACTGCTGGATAGGAAGACTGTTCGTGTCCAAAAATTGCACACCTAACTGTAATTTATGATAGCAATTGCCAGGTTTCATGAACGTGTCTGCTGCGGATTACAACTTCTGCTATGGGTATTTCAACTCGGTGTTTACGTTAATTGCGCGAAGAAGAAGAATGGCCGTAATAATGTGTTTTCCCCATCCTCAAATTTCTCTCCACTGAAGAAAGAAACCCAGACCCTTGTCCACTTACAATTTTTTTAAACAAAGGCAGACAAATATCATCGGTGCAGAAATCGCCATATATTTTCTCGATTACAAATCTAGCTATGACCGGTTTAATCTCTACACGTTCAAGTAATGCAATTTTCATGGTGTGAACGTGGGTATGTAAATCGTTTAATCCTATGTTCTATTGAATCCTTATCTCTCATCGAAACTCAAACTTGAATTTTATTTAAAAAGTTGTTACAAATTGTATATTTTTAAGATATTTTAAGTTTGCATTAAGGCTACACGCAAATAAAGTTTTTTTAATTGCTATAAAAAGCCCTTTATAGACTCTTTAAAAATATTTTTGAATAATTAATAATCCGCATATTCTTCAATTTTTTTGAATTTTAATGTAAAATCTCTTATAATTCTTTATGAAATTTTGAACATCTTGTAAAATTTCTTGAAATCCTTTTTTATATTAGGAATTTTATTTACAGAAAATTAGTTAGTTAAGTAATCAAATATTGCAAATAATCAATCCAGAATAGTTTTTAATCTTGATGGGGTATTGGCCAGTGACGCGCCTTGTGGGGTCCTTTCTAGTTTTCCAAATCAGGACCACACTAAAACTATAAGGGAAAACAGGCGAGGAACCCTTGTTTAGAAAAGTTTCATTAGGTGCATATAAAAATCGACTGTAATGCTGTATGACCTTTCGCAGGAGTCTATAAAACTTTATGTAATAAAGAAAGAATAGAAAGAATTTGTTATTATTCATTTTATGTATATTACCACTTAGCGTAAATTATCACGTTAAGTACGCATATAAACACCGATAGCTCTTAAAGGGTCATCCCCCTGAAATGCAATTACAATTACAACTCTCTCCTGCATTCTAGTGTCTTGTATAGAAATTTTTTCCTTTTCTTTTAAGCAACAGATGGAAGCAAAAAGTGAAGTTTGAAAGCGATCGCATACCAGACGGAACGGAAGGAGTGTTCTTCCGGGTCTTTAATTGTACGATGGAGACTTGAAAGGGTTGTCGGTTCTTCTTGGTCCGTTATATACCGTCTAGTATCGAAAATAGATCTACTTACGGTTTCTATCCGACAGGGACGCTAATAAATAACGAACTTCCTGCCGCAACAAACGTTACAAAATATAAGCCATAACGCAAAGCATAAGCAAAAGGCATCCAATAAAGCCAGATTTCCTATTCTGTTTTTTCGGCAATCCTGTTGCCTTCGGTCGAAAAGCAAACCTTCTGGCCCCGAATCTCTGATTCCAAGGAGTCAGTCGTGAAGCGGCTGAAAGTACTGCAGCAGGCAATCTGTCGTCCTTACACACCACCTTTCAACCTTTTTCAATCTGAAGACCCTAAGTAAAATCCTGCCCCTATTATGCAATTTCCGCAAAAACAACAGCCATATTTCAAAACAAACCGTTAAAATACCTGGAATTTTTTCAATTTCGGGTGAAAATAATAACTTAAAGAAAACATAATAATATTGAATTGAACTCTCTAAATTTTAATCAGTCACTGACAGTTTCTGACATTATATCAATTTTTCTTCAAATTTAGTGCTATTTAGGAACAAACGTGTCATACTGAGGATTTTTACTAATGAAAATACCATAAATTTTACGAAAAATTATATTTTATTATTTCAATGCTGACAAAGGTGTCGCTTCGAGCAACCGAGCAAAATTTAAAATAGTATAATGACTACAAATAGTAAAAATTCTCAATACGACACCCAAACTGAAGAGTTTAAAAATGTAAACATGGAGGAATACGAATGTTCTAGAGGCATAGAAAATAGAGAAGTGAATTATGTAATAGAATTCTACACCTATGATGAAAAATTGAGCTGAGTCAACAAAACATTTTTGGCCTAGGGCAAGGATTAAAACAAGATGGCA